>PVJS01033822.1:0-21926 GCA_004027185.1 Glis glis
GTGTGTGTGTGTGTGTGTGTGTGTGTGTGTGTGTTACTGGGATTGAACCCAGGAAGTTCTACCTCTGAGCTACACCCCCAGCTCTTTTTACTTTTTATTTTGAAACAGTCTCACTAAGTTACTGAGGCTGACCTCGAACCAGCAATCCTCCTGTCTCAGCCTCCCAAGTACTGGGATTACAGGCGTGCACCACCATGCCCAGCAAGTCGCTGACTCTAGACACACCTGTGAGTGGGCTCTGGGAGCCTTTCTCTTTGCCCATACTTTGGATAAACAGTAGAACATATTTTGTTTTTCTTTCTAACTGATATTTATGTAATTCTTCAGAAACCTATTTACATGGTAATGACACTGTTTGGATATGTCTAGAATTTTGTCTCAGTTCAGGAATTTCAGCAGAGATTAGTGCCAGCAGCTCAAAAGTGGACACAGACACTTGGTTCATGGCTAACACCTCTGACCTTCACATACCACCAGGGAGAGCTTGAAAGGTAGCAAGTCTCAGAGTTGAGTGTGGAGTCAGCAACAGTGCTTCTCCTCTTGAGAAATAGCTGAATTGCTCTTTAACAATGAATTATGGGGACTAGGGTTATAGCTCAGTGGTAGAGTGCATGCTTAGCACAGTTGAGGCCTTGAGTTCAATCCCCAGCACATGCACACACACAAAAAAAAAAAAAACACGAGTTATGGCCATTGTTTAAAAAAAGGTACTACCTTAGAAAATACAAAGGAGAAGCCAGGGGCCATTGCCTTTTCCTGAATATGGTGACTCCTGATCAACTCAGCTTTCAGCTGACTACTAATTGGTTAGCCCAGATTCCCCAGCTTTCAGGGTCTAGGCCACAGGTCCAGCTTCCATTTTAATTTGTATGTGATGATGAACCTCACAATTCTATACACATGCGCACACACACACACACCATAGCATGCAGTGATGCTTGGAGTGATCTCACGGTACACTTTTCCCTTGATGGTGCATCTTCAATGATATTCTCTGAGGGAATTGGGCACCACGTAGACTCACACATTATACATCCAGAGCTGAGACTATGCTCAAACCTTTGAAGATGATAAGCTACTCTTAGAAATTGTCCTAAGAAAATAATACATGTGAAAGAAAAGTCATGTGCAATGTTTTAATAGAAAATGCCTAATGTAAGGGTTATGATAACATGTAATTACGGCACAACCACCCATTGCAAAACCGTGTAGCCAATTAGTGATAATGATGTCATTAACACAGAAAATGTTTGCAGGATAATATTAAGTGTACACAGTAAGCTCTGCAGTCATATGGACATTGAGTTTGTAGCCATGCACAAGTGTACACACAACTGAATGAAGACTAGGGAGAGGATATGCATGGAAATGGAAATAATTTTTTTTTTTGCAATACTGTGGATTGAACCCAAGGGCATTCTACCTCTGAGCTACACCTCCAGCCCTATTTATTATTATTATTATTATTATTATTATTATTATTATTTCTTTTGAAACAGGGTCTCACTAAGTTGCGGAGGCCTCACTAAGTAGCTGAGGCTGGCCGTGAACCTGTGATCCTCCTGTCTCAGCCTCCCAAGTACTGGGATTACAAGCGTGAGCCACTACGCCCAGCTGTCTCTCTCTCTCGCTTTCTTTCCCTCTATTTTTTTTTTCTGATGCTGGGGATTGAACCCAGGCCCTTGAGCACGCTAAGCAGGAGCTCTATCACTGAGCTACACACCCAGTCCCATCTCAATGTTCTAAATTCCCTGAAATGTACTTGGATGATGATTAGTAAGCTCTCTGAGCGTGGGAAGGAGGGGAGCTCATAGCAGCCGCGCCAGGAAGGCAGAAACACTGACCAGGGCGCCCCAGTTTCCAGAGTTCAAGTAGAACCTGGAGAAAAAACAGTGCCAAGAACAAAGGCAGGCGGGGGCAGGGTGGAAGACCCGGTTCTAGAAAGCAACTTGGACCCGACTTTCTCCCTTGTCTTCCCAGCTGTGTTCTGTGGAGATCCTGGCGTCCCACCCCGTGGGAGGAGAGAGGACCGAGGCTTCTCCTACAGGTCATCTGTGTCCTACTCCTGCCACCCCCCTCTGGTGCTGGTGGGCTCTCCGCGGAGGTTTTGCCAGTCGGATGGGACGTGGAGTGGCACGCAGCCCAGCTGCATAGGTGAGAGGGGACCTGGGGCAGAGTGCCCTGTCTGGAGGAGCCTTCTTTGGGGCCTGAGATGATGGCTTCCCTTCCATGTCTTTGGTTGTCTCATCTGCCATAGGGGATGCGTTGTCCTCTGAGCTTCTTGGAGCAGGATGGGAAATGGTCAGAGTTAATGCGCTGGGGGAATAGTCCGCCAGGGGGCGCTGAGATGCCTGGAGAGCTCGGCAGGCGGGAGAGCAAGGAGGCAGCTGCGTTTTCTTTGTTATGCCTGTATGTCAGAGAGAGAGAGGAGGTGGGAAAGCGGGGTGACCACGGGGTCTGCTTCTCTGTTTTGGCCATGCAGATCCCACGCTGACCATGTGTGCAGACCCCGGCGTGCCGCAGTTTGGGATCCAGAACAACTCCCAGGGCTACCAGGTAATGAGGTTCGCCAAGATGGGGCCTTCCTGCCTCTGTCCCTTCCTGTCACTGTCAGCATCAGAGGACCCAGGGACCTTCCTAGGAACAGCACATGGGCAGGATAAGACCTCAAAAACTGGAGAAAGGAAGCACTCTGCCTCTTTGAACCGTGCTCCCTGGAGCACCCTTCAGAAACAGGAGGCGCCGAGTCCACTGGCGAGGAAGATGCCTTGTAGAGCCACGAACACACCCGCAGCCCTGGGGTTGGTGGGGTGTTTGTGGAAATACCGAAATGAGTGAGACAGAGGGACTTCCTGTCCTCAAGGTGCCCACAGCCCAGCCATAGACCAGAGCTCATCGGGGTAGTGGGAGCCAGCAGGGTCTCACATGAGGCAGGTCGGCCAGAGGGCTGTCCTGTCAGGATACGGGCCCGTGCACATCTCATAATGAGCAATGGGAGGAGGAGGAGTCTTGGACAGCCAGAGCCAGACACTCTGAACAGAGAACAGGAAGCAGGATGGCAGGAGGGTGCTTGAGGCAGGGCAGTTAGCTAGAGCCCAAGACGTGCTCAGGACGGCATTGAGGACTAACCAGGCAATGGCAGGCCCAGCCCTCGTCAAGTGACCTAGCTTCCTCCCTCAATCTTTGCTCACGCAGCAAATGATCCCTGGCAGGAGCTGTCCTGGGTGCAGGAACGCAGTGGGAACAGGCAGGAAGGGGCCTGCTCTGGTGGAGCTGCCTGGCTGGTGACAATAAACAAGATCCCTTCCAGAGCGCTAAGCACCACGCTGTGTGATATGAAGGGCCTGAATGGGGTGCATTGCTGTGTTAGGAAGGGTAATTGGGGAAGAGCCTTCCTGAAGGTGACATTTGAACTGTGGCCCCCGTGATGAGAAGGGCCAGTGCTGTGTGGTGCTGGGTGACATTCCTGACCCTGGAGCAGGGAAGGGCTGAGAAGGGTGGAGCTGGACAGCAGGCCAGCCATCAAGTCTGCAGCGCTGGGGGAGAGGACAAGAGATGGAGTCAAAGAGCCAAGTGAGACTTGGAAAGCCTTGGGCCCTGGCTGGTGAGGTTGGACATTTCGGGAGTGGTACTCTGTAGCCCAAAAGTTCCACTCCCGAAAACTATACCCCAGAGACACTCTTGCACATGTCACCATGGAACAAGAAAAACTGATAGAGTCCCAGGAAGGATTATTATACAGAAGTGAAAAAAAAGATCCACAGCTTATATGACATGGATGAATCATAGAAACATGCTACCGAATGACAAAGATGGCATGCAGATTAAAACTAGAAAAGACTTAACTAAATTGTTTACAGATGCGTATATACATATGTGGCAGAACTGCTTGTTAACAAGATAAAGAAATTAAAGACACGAAATTCAAGATGGTGGTTACCACTGAGAGAAACAGGGAGGGACCTAGATTGTGACAATGGTGTTCTAGCCTTTAAGTTGCCGTAGTGTTCTAGCCTTTAAGTTGCACGGCGGCTCCACTTACAGTGCTCATTTTATTACTACACCTCCTATTTCTATCTACTCCATATATTCTTTTGTATGTACCAGATATCACATCATTTTTGCAAAGAGAAAGGCATGGGCCGGGTCCTGCAGGGCCCTGAGGCCAATGTATTTTGGATTTTAATCTAAATGTCATTTGAAGGCAGCTCAATCTGATTCATCATTTGAAATACCACTCAGGCTGCTGGTTTGAGAATGAATAACAGAGGGGTTAAGAATAGAAGCACTTAGACAAGTAGGATGCTGTCATCGTGACTCGGGTGAAAATAAGGGTGGCATTGTGTGAAAGTAGTGACAATGGAGAGAGAAGCGGGACATTCCGGGGACAGTGTATACACAGTATTCCCCCATAGAACTAAGAGGACCTGGTGATGGGCTGGATTGAGGTGTCGAAGAAACCAAACAGGAGTTGAGGGTTTTTATTTACACAATCGGATGGGTAAAGTTGCCATTTGCTGGCTCAAATGATGAAATCTAAGAGGAAAACAGGCTGGTGGAGGAAGGATATGGAAATGAAAGGGCTTCGCGCTGCGGACATTTGCTCCGGGAGGTAGTAGGGACCCGTGAGCGCTTGAGCGGGAAGTAGAGCAACCCACGCTGCAGTGTTGGAGACTAACCTGCTGCACTGTGCCTGAGGGACCGGAGAGAGAGAGGTGGAGCTGGTGGCTGCGGGGCATCGTGTCAGACAGGAGCAAGTGGAGGGGGAGCACAGATGAGCAGAGGGAGCACTAGAGGGAGGTGGAAGTTCTGTTCACCAGATATGTACAAAGCACAGCACCACATTCTCGGGGGGGGGGGGCACATCTGTAAAGAACACAAGTCTTCCATCCTTGGGGAATTCATAGGTCAATGAAGAAAGGGACATGCACCCAAGTGATCATTTAATTTTGTACAGTTGATCACGTTGTATGAAATGCTTGGTTCCACCATCATATTCGAGGGTCACGACACTCCAGGGTAGTTGTGGCACGGTGGGCATCCCTCTAGACATACGAAGACTAAGGTCTAGAGCATCATTCCATGAGTAAATCTAGAAGGCAGAGCTCAGGGATTGGATGAGGCCTCATGGAGGAGGCATGATATCAGCTGCCACAAAGGATCAATTGAGTTGACCAGGCAGAAAAGCCTGGTGTTGCTGCAGAGGCGACAGCGTGGGTAGGTGTTGGGTCATGGGACGTGGTCAGGTGACCAGAGTGTGAAGCATTGCTGGATGGGGGGTGACAGGACCTTCTGTGCTTGCCACAGGTGGGAAGCACAGTGCTCTTCCGCTGTCAGAAAGGTTACCTGCTTCAGGGCTCCACCACCAGGACCTGCCTCCCCAACCTGACCTGGAGCGGAACCCCGCCCGACTGCGTCCGTGAGTGCAGCCTCCGCTCCGATCCCAGACTTCTCCTGTATCTTCCCGCCCCAGCTGGGCATCCGGGGACCTGCTTGAATGCTGCAAATGACAGGGAGCTCACAACTTCCTATGGGAACCAATATTGATCTCTTTGTAGTGCTCGCCTCCTAGTCAATAGACATGTTTCCACAAAAGCCTTTCTAGAATCTGAAGGCAATCCCTATGCCTTAGGGAAAAAAAAAAGTCTCGGTGTGGTGGCACATGCCTGTAATCCCAGCGCTTGGGAGGCTGAGACAGGAGGATCGAGGCCAGCTTTGTCGAGACTCTCAGCAACTTAGTGAAACCCTTTAAAAAAAAAAAACTATCCCACCCAATTGTGTAAATCAAAAACCTCAGGTCTTATTTGATTTCTTCAACATCTGAACATCTGAATCCAATCTTCCACAAGTAACTGCAAGGCCAGGCCTCCGGTAGAGATTTCAGGCTTTGACCATAATTACTCCATCTTCCGTCTGGCATACTCCGTCTTCCCCCAGTGTTGACCAAGCCAATAGCCACATGATCTCCATCTTGACCATTCCTAAAAACCCTGAACCTGGGGTTGGGGGACGAGATTGGGGAGGGGGTGCTGGGCATGAAGGGGTCTGGAAGGGAAAGAAAGGGGAAGCTCCATCTGGAGACGGGGGTGGCAGGAAAGACCCCTGATGGCCCCAGGCTCCTGGGGTTTAACAATGCCTTTCCTCTCACCCAGCTCACCACTGCAAGCAGCCAGAGACGCCAAGCCATGCCAACGTGGGGGCGCTGGACCTGCCCTCCATGGGCTACACGCTCATCTACTCCTGCCAGGAGGGCTTCTCCCTCAAGGGCGGCTCGGAGCACCGCACCTGCAGGGCCGATGGCAGCTGGACGGGCAAGCCCCCCATCTGCCTGGGTGAGTGAGCGAAGGGTGGATGCTCTCGGCCAGAGGCCAGAGGGGACGCTGCACTTGAGCTGAAAGAGGGCAAAAGGGAGAAAAGGCACTTCCAGGAGGGAGCCTTGCTCCCATTCTCTGATGCGCTGTGTCTCCTGGAGGCCACAGAGAGCAGGCTGAGGAGGCGCACGCTGAGCCATCCCAGCTCAGTGTCGCCACCTTGTGCCCACGCTTAGGCTCATTCAAAAGGACAAAGTTTGCTCTTGCACCAACCTGGAATCTTACATCCTTATAAAGCAGTGCTCACCCAAGATGCCCCAGCCCTCCCTCCCTCTCTTCTTCTTTTTTTTAAACTGATGCATAAATATTATACATATTTCTGAGGTACCCTGTGGTATTTCAATACATGTATATATTATTTAAAGTTCAAATCTGGGCAAATGTATCTCTTCAAACAATTATCATCCCCTCTCCCTCATCTCCATCCATTCCTCCATTATGTTCATGATCTCTGTGTGGGATTCCGCAGTGAAAGACACAGCCCTGCCCTAAAGGAGCTCATACTTGGCTGCAAAGACAGACGTGTTATCACATGTACCAGTGCCTTGAGGAACGCAGACGTGCGCTGAGCGCTGGGGAAGCGGGGAGGACAGGTGCTGACCTGTGGAGGGAGAGGTCAGGAAGGCTTCCTGGAGCCGGTGACGTCAGAGTCCAGTCCTAAGTGAAAGGATCAAAGAAGGATCAGTTTGGTGCTGGGCTAGCACTGAACCCTGTCCTCCAGGTGCTGACCTCGCCACATGCCCTGTGTATGTCTTAATCCATGCCATCCTCACAATCACTCTACAAGACAGGTGCTGGTCCTATCTCTATTTAGTATCTGGGGAAACTGGGACACAGAGAGGTTAAGTAACATGCCCCAAGATCACCAGCTGGTAAAGGGAAAGATCTAAACTCTGACCATTTACCTTTAGGGTCTGTGCTTCTAACTGCCTTTTCATCCTGCCCCTCAAGCACAGGGAAGACTTCAGGGTCAGAGCCGTCATCAGAGCTAGGACTTAGTAGCATTGTTTTATTTTCCTTGTGTGGGTGATTGGACATTTTATTTATAGAATGTAATATTTGTTTTTTATTTTTAATTATTAATATCTTGAAATTTAATTGACACACATTTGAGCATATTTATAGGGTACAGCATGACGGTGTATAATGATCAGATCGGGGTGATTAGCATCTCTGTTTCTTCAAACATTTATCATTTCTATGTGTCTCCACATAGGTGGTGATATCAGGGTTCTCTTTTAAAAGTACACTTCAAGCCGGGCGTGGTGGCGCACGCTTGTAATCCCAGTACTTGGGAGGCTGAGACCGGAGGATCCGGGTTCACTGCCAGCCTCAGCTACTTAGTGAGGCCCTCCGCAACTTAATGAGACCCTGTTGCAAAATAAAAAATAGGGCTAGAGGTGTAGCTCAGAGGTAGAAGCCCCTGGGTTCAATCCCCAGTACCGGGGGGGGGGGGGGAAGTACACTTCATATTTGTTTCTTGTTGTAGCAAAATGTACATAATACAGAATGTTCAGTGTACAGCTCAGTGGCATGGAGTCCATTCGTGATGCCCTACTCATTTCCAGAACTTCCTCATCCTGAACAGAAACTCCATGCCTACTAAACAATAACTTTGCATCTCTCCTTCTCTTAATCCACGATACCTCTATTCTATTCTCCATCTTTGTGACGTTGCCTGTTGTAAATAGGCAACTTCGTGTTCGTGAAATTAGACAGTATTTGTCCTTTTGTGTCTGGCTTATTCCACTTGGCTTAATGCTTTCGAGATTCATCCATGTTTTGGCAGGTGTCTGAATCCCATTTCTTAATTGCTGAATAATATTCCATGATGTGTATATTCCACATTTTGTTCATCCATTCATTCATTGATGGAAATTTAGGTTGGTTCTAGTTTTTAGGTATTCTGAATAGTGCTTCTGTGAAGATACACGTGGGTGATTTTGCATGGATCTATATTTCTGATTCTCTTGAGTACATGTCTAGGAGTAGATGGTCACATTGCATGTATCATTTTGAGGAGCTGCCACACTGCTTTCCAAAGTGCCTGCACCATCTTGCATTCTGACCAGCAGTACCCAGCGCTCACTTCCTCTCCATCCTTGCCTGCACTTGTTATTGTCCATCCAAAGTGGATGTAAAGTGGCATCTTGTGTTCAAGTTTTTTGTCCAATTTTTTTTTTTTGCGGTACCAGGGATTGAACCCAGGGGCGTTCTACCTCCACACTACACCCCCAGCCCTATTTTTTATATTTTATTTTGAAACTGGGTCTCATGAAGTTGCAGAGGGCCTCACTAAGTAGAGAGAGACAGAGAGAGAGAGAGAGACAGAGAGAGACAGAGAGAGAGAAACAGGGAGAGAGAGAGATAGAGAGAGCTGAGGCTGGCCGCGAACCCGGATCCTCTGGTCTCCGCCTCCCAAAGTACTGGGATTACAAGCGTGCGCCACCACGCCCGGCCAATTATTTATTTTTAATTGACAAAAAAATATTGGTAGGTGTACAACAGGATGTCTTGATATATGTATGTATTATGCAATGGCTAAACCAAGCTAATTAACATATCCACTGCCTCACAAGAATATCATTTTATGGTAAGAACACTTAGTCTACTCTTTTAGCAATCAGCTGTACTCACAATCACTTGCAATATATCTTGAACTCATTCCTCCTGCCTAAATGAAATTTTGTACCCCTTGACTAACATCTCCCCAATTCCACCCCCTCACTGCCCCACCCCTGCCCCTGGTAACCACCATTCTACTTTCTGTTCCTACAAGTTTGACTTTTTTTATATTACACATAGAGGTGAGCTCATGCAGTACTTGTCTTTCTGTGCCTGGCTGATTTCACTTAATATGTCCTCATATTGTCAGGACAGGATTTCCTTCTATTTAAAAGCTGAGTAGTATTCGTGTGTGTGTGTGTGTGTGTGTGTGTGTGTGTGTGTGTGTGTGTACATAAATGATGGACAAATAGGTTGATTCCATATCTTGTTTACTATGAATGATGCTGTAGTGAACATGGCAGTGCAGACGTCTCTTCTGCCGTACTGATTTCAGTTCCTTTGGGCATATACTCAGTAGCAGGATTGCTGGATCATCTGGTAATTCTATTTTTACATTTTTTACTTACTACTTCAAGAGTATGGTTGACGTTGTTATCCTGTTCTTTAATGCCGTAATAAATAATCACATATATGACTATGTTCTAAAGCCTTACTTAGTATTTCAATGACTATAGCTGATTTCCTCTGTAATGTTTTGTATGCTACTGTTCTGAGATGGATCCACAGCATCACCAGACCTTCAAAGTCCACCTCCTCAACTTAGAAGACGAGTCCGAAGCAAGATCTCAGAGAACCCATTGACTTGATGTCAGACAGTGTGAACCAGAGGCTGACCCTGTTTTCTTCCATTCTCTTTCCCCAGCAGAGGTCCGGCCCAGTGGGCGACCCATCAACACTGCCCGGGAGCCACCCCTGACCCAAGCCTCGGGTATGTATAGATCATTGGCTCAAGAAACCCATATTGCTTCCACCACTTAGCCAGAATCATGCACACGAGTTGCTGAGTGCCCAGGGGAAGGCCATGGAAAGTATCTGTAGACTCAGACAGATTTCCCCACCATCCTCCCAAGCCAGGCAGACTTGGGAAGAAGAGAGCCTGAAGGAGGCAGAAACCCCATCCAGAAGAGAGAGCCAGGGCCTCCCAGAAACACAGCCAGAGCCCTGAGCTCCCCGCCACAGGACTGGCTCGTGTGTGGTCACACAGACACATAGACCCAGGTCCTGCCCGGGGAGCTTCCTGGAAATGGTGACCTCTTTAAGACAGGTTTTGTGTCTTTCAACGTGTCTTTGAGCTGGACAGAGAACCACAGGTGGGGCCTGATTGATGCAAAATTATTACAGACTCTCACAACCTCTTTTGAACTTCTACTTTCATTTACCAATGTGTTAGTCAGAATTCCATCAGTGTAAGAAATACCTGAGAAAATTTTTGGCTCACAGTGTTAGAGGTAAGTCCACAGTTGGTCAGCCCCATTGGGACCTGTGGCAAGGCAGCACATCATGGCCAGAGCACATGATGGAAGAAGCCATCCACCCCATGTCCAGATGCAAGAGAGACAGGAAGAGGAAGGCAAAGGGTCCTACCCTTCAAGGTTATACCCACAGTGGTCTGACACCTCCCACAAGGCCCACCTCTTAAAGTTACTACCACCTCCCAATAGTGCCACACTGGGGACTATATGGGCCTTTGGGGGACACTCCAGACCCAAAATAGAGCACCACACTCGCATGTGTATTATACAGGAAACAAGGCTAGGTTTGGCACCATGGGCTCAGCTCAAGCGCCGTTTTGCTCACCCAGCATCTCTGTCCTTGGGCAAATGAGACTCGCCTTTTAAGCTCCAGTATACTTTGTGGTTAAAAAAAGGATCAAAATTCTTGCCTTAGAGGATTATTATAAGGATGAATAAGCCGGGCGTGGTGGCACACGCTTGTAATCCCAGTACTTTGGGAGGCGGAGACCGGAGGATCCGGGTTTGCGGCCAGCCTCAGCTCTCTCTCCCTGTCTCTCTCTCTCTCTCTCTCTCTCTCTCTCCTTAGTAAGGCCCTCCGCAACTTCGTGAGACCCGGTTTCAAAATAAAGTATAAAAAATAGGGCCAGGGGTGTAGTGCGGAGGTAGAACGCCCCTAGGTTCAATCCCCGGTACCACAAAAAAAAATAAATAAATAAATAAATAAGGATGAATAACAGTTTTAGTAGCTATCACTCAGTAGGTGCTTTATGTGCTCAACTTCATGTAACGTAATTTGCAGTCACTTAAGTCTGACAGTGACCATGAGGAGGGAGGCGGGATGGCCTCACTTCCAGAACCACAGGTGTGGCCTACACAGTTGAGGAGTCCCGGCTCTTACACATGGTCAAGCAGCGGATAAGGGACAGAGCTGAGATTGGAATCCAGATCCATCTGACTTCATCAGCTCATGTGCCTGTCCACCACACCAACATTGATTTTCTCCCTTTCTCCATCTTTTAAACCCTTTCCCTCTTTTTTTTTTCGGTACCGGGGATTGAACCCAGGAGCATTCTACCTCCGTGCTACACCCCCGGCCCTATTTTTTATACTTTATTTTGAAACCAGGTCTTACAAAGCTGGAGAGGGCCTCACTAAGTAGAGAGAGAGAGAGACAGGGAGAGAGAGAGAGAGAGAGAGAGAGAGAGAGAGAGAGAGCTGAGGCCGGCCGCAAACCCGGATCCTCTGGTCTCCGCCTCCCAAAGTACTGGGATTACAAGCGTGCACCACCACGCCCAGCCCCTTTCCCTCTTTTTTTATCTCTTCTTTTTTCTCCTTTCTCTTCCTTCTAGTTCCCTCTTCTTTTTTACATTTCATTTTTAATTGACAAATAATAAACAGGGTACAATGTGAAATTATAATGTATGTGTTGTAGTGTAATTAAATAACACTGATTAACATATCCAATACCTCACCTAGTTGTTTTTTGTGAACATTAAAAATCTACTATTTCAGCAGTTTTGAAATATATAATATGCTATTATTAACTACAGTCACGATGCTGTGAAATAGATCTCTAAAACTGACTCGTCCTGTCCAGATGAAACTTGATGCCCTTTGACCAACATCTCCCCACCCTACCCCTCCCCTCCCAGCCCCCATAGCCACCATTCTACTCGCCACTTCTGTGAGTTCAACTTCTTTAGCTTGCTCATATAGGTGAGATCATGCAGCACTTGTCTTTCTGTCCCTGGCTTATTTCATTTAGCATAATGTCCACCAAGTTTATCCATGTTGTCACAAATGACAGAATTTCCTTCTTTTTTTGGGGGGGGGATGTGTGTGTGTGCTACTGGGAATTGAACCCAGGAGAATTATACCTGGAGGGCCAGGCATGGTGGCACACGCTTGTAATCCCAGTACTTGGGAGGCGGAGACCGGAGGATCCGGGTTCGCAGCCAGCCTCAGCCTGAGCCTCCGCAACTTAGTGAGACCCGGTTTCAAAATAAAGGATAAAAAATAGGGCTGGGGGTGTAACTCAGAGGTAGAATGCCCCTGGGTTCAATCCTCGGTACCGCAAAAAAAAAAAAAAAGAATTATACCTTGAGCTAAACCTCCAGCCCTGTTTTTTTTTTTTTATAAAACTGGATCATGCTAAGTTTCTGTGTGCTGGCGCTGGCCTTAAACTGGTGATCCGCCTAGCTCAGCCTCCCAAGAACTGAGATGACAGGTGTGTGCCCCCACACCCGGCTATCTTTCCTTCTTTTTAAAGACTGGATAGTATTCCATTGTGTATACGTACCGTACTTTCTTTATCCATTGATCTGTTGATGGACACTTTGGTTGTTTCCACAATTTGACTATTGTGAATAGTACTGCAATAAACATGGAAGTACAGACATCTCTTCAACATGGTGATTTCAGTTCTCCACCATCCCCTCTGAGACACAAGAGGATCACAAGGGAGCCAGAGCACTCCACCACTCTTCCCACGTGTTAGACACTGGGGAAGGAAAACAGCCTCAGTGAGTGGGCTGGGATCAGTCATCAGGTGTCCCCACATGTACCACACAATGTCCTTCTCACATTTACTTCTCAATTCCTCTAGTTCCTGGGGACGTTTTTGCCAAGAATTCCCTGTGGAAAGGGGCCTATGAGTACCAGGGGAAGAAGCAGCCGGCCATGCTCAGAGTGACCGGCTTCCAGGTGGTCAACAGCAAGGTCAACGCCACCATGATTGACCACAGTGGTGTGGAGCTGCACCTGGCTGGTAAGGAGGAGGCCATGTCCACAAAAGCAGGGCATGTGGAAAGGAGAGGGGCACACACCTTTGCAAGGATGAATCTAAGGTCTCGTGTGAGGATGGCACTTGTCTGGTGGGCAGGGGAAGAGGAGATGTCTCTTCATCTTGATCATGCACTAATGAAAAGGTTGGGTGGCAAACAATAACTGGAATATATAAAGAACTCTTATAGCCGGGCGTGGTGGCACACGCTTGTAATCCAGTACTTGGGAGGCTGAGACCGGAGGATCCTGGTTCGCGGCCAGCCTCAACTACTTAGTGAGGCCTCCACGACTTAGTGAGACCCTGTTTCAAAATAAAGAATAAAAAGAGGGCTGGGATTTGCAAGAAAATGGAAAGATCTGGAGAACATTATGTTAAGTGAGATTAGCCAATCACAAAAAAAGAAGGGACATATGTTTTCATTAATATGCGCAACTTAGGGAGTAGTGGGGACACAAAAGGGACTCCAATGACAATGGAGAACCCTCAGTGGTGCAAGGGAAGGGGTACAAGGGAAGGGGAAGGGAAAGAAAGAAGTGAACCTATGGAATTACTGTCATAAACAATGTGTACATGTGAGATTATACCAACATCATTCTCAGTGCTACATGTAGGGGGGAGGCAGGGGGAGGGACACCAAGAGCTGTGTGCATGTATGTTAACACCAAACTCTGATACTCATTGTGATGTGAGACTACAATGCACCAATAAAAACATAAAAAAAGAGGGCTGGGGGTATAGCTCAGAGGTAGAATGCCCCTGGGTTCAATCCCCAGTTCGGCAAAAAAAAAAAGAACTCTTATAAACAAAAATAAGAGAAACTGCTACCCTTGAATTGAGCCAATAATAGGGGCCAAGAATTCCCAGAAACCCAAGTACAATCAGTCAATAAACAAAATATTTTTTAGCAGTAATCAAAAAAATAAAAGTAAACACAAGGTGTCATTTTCCACTGATCCCATTAACTCAGTGCTGAGCTAACATGATAAACCTTAGTGCTGGTCTGTTTCAGCAATAACAGTCAAGGTGGAAAATACAGTTCTAGAAAACAATGTGGCAATTCATGTCCAGATCCTTGAAAATAATTGGACTCATTAATTACATTTATAATTATTTTCATCATAAGAAGTTAATACGGAGAGAGTCCAACATTTATGAATAAAGGATGTTCTCAGCCAGGCATGGTGGCACATGCCTGTAATACCAGTACTTGGGAGGCTGAGACAGGAGGATTGCAGATTCAAGGACAGCCTCGGCAATGTGGCAAGACTCTCAGCAACTTATCAAGACCATGTTTCAAAAACAAAAAATAAAAAGAGCTGGGGGTATAGCTTGGGTTCAATCCCCAGTACCACACACACACACACACACAAAAGGATGTTCTCTTTAGAGGATTCTCAGTGTTATAAAAAGCTAGAAATAGAAAATTTCCCCAAAATAAAAGGTAGATATTATAATTATAGCATATCTGCTGGATAAAATATTATGCCAACTTAGGGAGATAATACTCCTTATAATACATTTAAAATATGACTCCATTGCAGGGGGTACTGGGGATTGAACCCAGGGGCATTCTACCTCCAGACTATACCCCCAGCCCTTTTCATTTTTTGTTTTGAAACAGAGTCTCATTAAGTTCTTAGCTGAGGCTGGCCTTGAACCTGGGATCCTCCTATCTCAGTCTCCCAAGTCCTGGGATTACAGGCCTATTCCACCACACCTGGCTTGACTCCACTTCTTAAGGAAAAAATTATATATTCATGAGAAAGAAAACTGGAAGTATTTACATCAAAATGTTAACAGTGGTTATTGCTTAGGAATGAGATCAGGAGAAGTTTTTTTGTCTTTTTTTCTTCATGTACCTCTGCATTTTTCAGAGTTTCCCCAATCTTCAATTTTTATATAATCAGAAAAACTGAATATCTTAGAAAGCAAGTGTTTCTTGGGTAGATGGATAAATGAATGCACACACCACTGCACAACCCCACATACACTCACGTCCAGTCACACCTGCACATGTGCACACAGCCACAGTCTCATGCACGCATTTGCTCTACTGCATAGTCATAAACACACTCACATACCCCCACGTGCATGCCCGCAAGCCTTCCTGCACCTGCTGAACTGTAAGCATACCCATGTGCTAACAAGCAGATCCAAATACACAAAATCACATTCTCACATGTGCGTGAGTAAACAGGATCAGTCTCCACCCAGTAATCTAGCTATTAACACACATATGCATATTCTTGCCTCTACTCACACTCAGCCCACACTAACTCACACACAACACTATACTCACCTCCTGACAGGTGTGCAGAGAAGGTGACCCCCAACATCTACCCATGAAATTCCCCCAGGCCCTCACGCCCACATACCCATGCATTTGGGTTTTCAGAGTTTTGCACATCTTTCAAGTGTACTCCCCAAACTTTCTTTTCCCAGGAAATTACAAGAAAGAAGATTTCCATCTCCTGCTGCAGGTCTACCAGATTACAGGGCCTGTGGAGATCTTTGTGAATAAGTTCAAAGATGATCACTGGGCTTTAGATGGACATGTAAGTTCAGCACACTGACCTTCACACACCCCTCCCCATTCCCAATTCCCAGATCACTGGCAGAGAGGAGGAAGACAGAGGGCTGTGGAAACTCCTAGGATCAACATAGAAACTAGGATAGAAACTCACACTGAATAGGTGTCCCATCCACTCCCCCCCCCGCACACACACACACATCAGTCCTGTTCTACCCGTGCCTGGGTGTGTGCAGAGTCATGTGTCTGTGTGTTGGGGCAGCAAGTCAGCAGGTGACACCAGCCTGTCCGGCAGAAAGTAGCTTTGAGTGTGCTAGGCATGCTAGAAGCTTCTAGCGTGCCTTCCATCTTGCTCTCTCTCCTCACGATCACAGGTCTCCTCAGAGTCCTCCGGAGGCACCTTCATCTACCAAGGCTCCGTCAAGGGCCAAGGCTTTGGGCAGTTTGGCTTTCAGAGACTTGGTAACTAGCGTTTGTTCCCTGGGAGTGGGAGCTCGTGGGGTGGGAGGGAAGCTGTGTTCTGGGGTGGGGGCGCGGACTGGAGAAGTTCAGCATCTGAGACTAGGGTTCTTGGCCTCTTTGGGTCTGGAACGCCTCTGGGATTCTTACAAAAGCTAGGACATATCTCTCCAGAAACAAACACCTATACCCAACACACTCAGCCTCTGCTGCAGCTTCCTGCTGGGCCCTGGGGCCTCCGGCACTACCGCCTAGCAGGAGACTCCTGCAGCACCCAGATGCGGGTCTCAGGGCCACCCCTACTTGTGATGCCGTCTCCTCCCTGGCCCAGTCCTGGGAGGTACGTCCTCATTTCCTCACAGATGAGGAAGCTGAGTGCCACAGAGGCCGCCCTTCTCTGTTCTTTCTTGCCTCTTGGCTTCACGTCACCCAGGCCAAGCGTCCTCACTTCAGAGACTGGCCCTGACCCACAGCCTCTGACTGATGCAGGAGGGGTCCTGGCTTCTCAGGAGCACTGGAGGGGGAGGCAGGAGGCAGTCATGGGTGCTTGAGAGCCAGTCTGTACCCTGGACACTGACACCCTCAGTCCCCATGGCCCCCACCTGCTGGGGCAATCCAATTTTCTCATCCCCCCAATGATGTCCAGAAAGCTCTCTGTTATGAGCAGAAGTCTGCCCCCCGCCCCATGCTTCCCTCCCCACTGCTCCTCTTCAGAGTTTTCTGGGCTCTGCCCTCATGGGCCACATGGAAATGGACGCCGCCATACAGCAGCCCATCAAACATGTGCAGACAGTTCCCTGGTGGCCAGGCACACTGGGAAGACCCCAGATAAACCAGGGTTCTTGTTTGGAGTCCACAACAGACTCCCTGTCCCTGAGGCAGACCTGCCCCTCTCGCCTCCCCAGCCCCCTCAGCTAGATGGGCACTCTCCAGGGCCAGAGTTGGACTGTGTTCATTCTGGGCTCTTGCAGTCTGGGGTGGGGAAGACCCTCCAGTTGGGGAGCCTCAGCCCCACCCCCACTTCAACCACAGCAGCTCCACCTCATCTGTGCTGTATTTTGGTTTCTTCTGATAAGTCTTCTACGGGCAAGAGAAGTGTAGAGATTTCCAAAGGGCTGCATCCTTTTAAGATCTTGTTTGGAGACATGGCTTCAGGTCCTGCTGTGGATTGTCAGGGCAATGTCTGGGCTTGGAAGGCAGGCCGCAGCTGAGCTCCGGCAGGGGACCTCTGCCAGCCCCTCTGGACTAGGTAGCACGTCCCAGTAGTGGGCGGTGGGATGGACTGGTCGACAGGACCGGCCACTGCGGGGCGTGTCTCTGTGACTTGAGCGCTGTGCTTTGGGACTTTGCAGACCTCAGGCTGCTGGAGTCAGACCCCGAGTCCATCGGCCGCCACTTTGCTTCCAACAGCAGCTCCGTGGCCGCCGCCATCCTGGTGCCTTTCATCGCGCTCATCATCGCAGGCTTTGTACTCTATCTCTACAAGCACAGGTACCGAGCGAGGGGAGGAGGCACCCAGCGGGGAGGGCCACCAACAGGTGCTGGCCCATCCCGACCCAACCCGGAGCCCTCTCAGCTCCGCGGAGGGTAGCCATCCCAAAGGAAGAGAACCCCTCGCCTCCCCTGTCCTCTCCCCCTTGGGGCCCCCGAGTCTCCGAGTCTCCCTCTCTTTACACTAAAGTCACTCTTATTCCCAGGAGAAGACCCAAAGTTCCGTTCAATGGCTACGCGGGCCACGAGAACACGAATGTCCGGGCCACATTTGAGAACCCCATGTACGACCGCAACATCCAGCCCACAGACATTATGGCCAACGAGGCGGAGTTCACAGTCAGCACAGTGTGTACCGCGGTATAGCCCCCGGGCCTGGCTGCCGCCCTGCCGCCACCGAGAGCCCCGCCTCCAGCAGCCGGTGAGCCGGGGCGGCGGGAGGCGGGCGGGCGGGGCGAGCGGGACACAGGTGCGCGCATGCGCGGGCGCCGCCACCTGGAGGCACGCCCACATCGCAGATGATTGACAAGGAGGGCCGCACAGTGAGCGCCACCGTGTACCGGCCCTGAGCTGCGCACCGGGCAGATCTAATGGAATCCCCACGGCACCTGTGAGATAGCGGCCATTGGGCTCCTCGTTGCAGACGAGAAAACTGAAAACAGGTGCATAAAAATTAACGCTCTTGACCAAGATCACACAGCTAAGAAGTAGTGTGCTGGGTAAGAATCCAATCCCCAGCTGGATAGGCTGGCCACGAGGGAAAAAAGACCACAGATAGGAAAACACATGTTCGGCTGTGTATATTTCCTACCTACGCCCCACCCCTAGTTAGCGAAGATTAAAAAACGCCACTAATTTTTTTCATCCCCCCCATATTCTTTCTTGACTTTTCCTCTTTTCTCCTGCCTCCTGCTGCCACCCACCACACCCTTTCTCTCTTGTGCTGCTAACTCTGCTGTGCTTGTTCCCAGCTCCCCCGGGGCCAGGAAGGCGCTCCCCCGAGCACAGCGCCCAGTGCCCGTCTTCGTCTGTCTCTCCGCCTGTGTCTGCCACCGCTGGGATTCGGGCCCTCGTCCTGCCACCATCTGCACCCGCCACCCTGGAGAGGGCTCCCGCTATGCCCTGCTTTGGAGCAGTCAAGGAAGAGGGGCTGCAGACAGAGGAAGGAAGTTCATGGATTCAAAATAGCAAAGCAACCTGTGGATGTGCGTGTGTGTACGGCCTGAGCACACACAAACACACACACATACACCTCTCCTTGATTTGCATCCCATGGAAGAGACCACAAAGGCTTAAGGAAGAGACATGTATGTGAAAGATGCCCCATCCCCACAAACACAGAGAAGAAATGGATGGGGAGAGTCACAATCAACTCTCAAACGAATATACCTCCCTCCAGTCCCCTGTATGAGGACAGAGTGAACGCATTGCTAGGACAGGTCCCAAGGGTCAATATGCAGAAACCAGCTGTCTGCAGATGGACAGTCCTATCTACACAATGACAACAAGGGTTACTCCCAGGGCAGGGAAAAAAAATCTTCAGAAATCATTTGGTAATCAGTTTCCTTATTTTTTCAAACATAATTGCATTGAGTTCTAAACCCAGTGAATTAAAAAGTCATGTGGGTTCTGGGCAGCACTGGAAAAGAGGGGTGAGCCCGGGGGAACAGGGTGAGACTCCGGCCAGGTGGCTGTCAACTGATCAAGAAAAGAGAAGCCATGTCTGTGACCCAGAAGGGGCAGCAGGTCTGGAGGCAGCAGGAAGGTGCTGGAGGGGACAGGGGAGAAAGCCTGCCCCTGCACCCAAGAAATGATGGCCACCGTGTACTGGGTTTCTTCTCTGTGCCTAATATTTTACATATGTTATTTCTAGTCTGTACAACACCACCAAAACAGGATTTATTGTTCCCATTCTTATAGGTGAGAAAACAGAGGCCTGGGAAGGTTAAGAAACATGAGCCACAGAATAAGAGTGGAGTCGGGATGCAAACCCCAATTGCTCCCACCTCAAAGTCCACTCCACCCTCTGCCAGAAACCCGGGTTTAGAAGGGGCACCAAAGATAGGGAGGGGTAGGTGAATCTCTACAGCAGCACTGTGGCCAGGTCTGGCAGACCAGGCAGAGGACACCTGTGTCCACTCTGGCTTCTGCTCTTTCTGCCTAGGAAGCATCAGGATGGGGACCCAGTGCCCCCAGCCTCCTGGAGTTGGTGCTGGCCCCTGGACTCCCAGAAGCCCCTGACCACAGTAGACAAGGCATATGGTAGCTCCTGAATCAAAGGAAAGTGAAGGAATGAAAGTCACACTCTCTCCAGCTCCTTGTGAGTGGGTTTGATTTATTTTGATAGTTTCATTGTGCTTGGGTCATTAATGAATTCCTTATGAGCATTGTTGGGAAGCTCACGAGTTTAGGAATCAAAGTATGGCGTTTAGAGTCACTTTTTTCTGTCCTTGGGAAGGTCCCCATGGGCTCATACCCTGTGCAAGGGCGACCTGCCCCCCTCGGATGCTCCTATGGCATACGGAAATAACAACTAGATATGTGCGGGAGTGGAGGGGCAGGGCCGCCTGGTTCTTAAGCCAATTCGTGAACAATTAAGAGATTTGACTCATTGAGGTGAAGATGCGCTAAAGTGAGAGGTCTCAATTTTCAGCAGATGCGGTGGAGACCAGCAATGGCAGGAGCCTGCTCCAGCCAGCACCCCTCTGGGACACAGCATCCCAGGCTAGGTGGGAGAGGGCCGATCCAGACACATGCATACTCACTCATCCTTTCCGTCCCTGGAAACAAATGCAGGAAGCTCTCTGCTGCTCCTCCCCTCTCACACTCAGAGCACCCAGTGGACTCCTCCTCCAGCGCTGCCTCTGCTCCCTCCCGTGTCTCCTTGAGAAGTCCCAAGGGGCACAGGCTGGCGGGCACCCAGCATTCTGCTGTGCAGCACCCTGTCCCGCCTCTGGTGTTTTCTCTCCACCTGCAGAGGCTGGGAAGGGAACAGGGCAAATTTGGCCCTTCGCTCATCGTTCACACCACATACCCACCACCGCCATCCCACGAGGACAAAAAAAAAAAGTAAAACAAAAACAAAAAAAATCTTTTGTACAGAGATATATTTTTATTATACAAAGTTTGTACAGTACCAAAAAAGAAAGAAAAAAGGTGTAAATTTTTTTTCATTATTGTAGGTAAATGGTTAGTGGAAGCCTTTTTTGTAAATGTAATAAAATGTATAAATATGGTTTTCAGAAAACATCAAGTGCTGTAAATATGTAATCTACACACCTTCTTGGCTTGTCTGCAGTATATACATTTAATTTATCTGTCTCTGTATATGAGGCTTCCCCCACTGGGGTCCTGCATTATGATACTTTCCTGAATTTGAAAGCAATTTTAAATTTTTTGAATTCAAATAAAATATAAATTTTTGCATTGGTTTTCTTACATTTTTATGGTTTCTTTCATGACTAGGGGCAAATGTTTGTTGAGAAAGAGGAGGAAAGGTGTGTGTGTGTGAGTGTGTGTGTGTGTGTGTGTGTGTGCACACATGCGTGCACATGTGATACTAGAAATTGAACCCAGGGGCATTCTACCTCTGATCTACATCTGCAGCCCTATTTTATTTTTTATTTTGAAACAGCATCTCGCTAAGTTGCTGAGGCTCTGGCTAAGTTGCTGAGGCTGGCCTCAAACCTGTGATCCTCCTGTCTCAACCTCCAAAGTATTGGGATTACAGGCGTGTGCCACTATGCCAGGCTAAAAAGGTATATTTTTACCTAAAATCCAAGAGCAGAAATGTAGAACTTCCCTTCTTAATTGTACCATGTTGCCACTGCTATGTGTTCAAAACTCCCAGCAAAAAAAAAAAAAAATGACAGTGAATGTACCATATACTAGATTAACTCAAAATGGACAAAAAACCCAAATGTAATATCTAAAACTAAACTCTTATAGAAAACATAGGGGGCAAGCTCCATACATCAAATTTCACAATACTCTCCATATGACACCAAAAGTGTAGGCAACAAAAGAAGAAAATAGATAAAAGTGGACTGCAGCCGGGCGTGGTGGCACACGCTTGTAATCCCAGTACTTGGGAAGCGGAGACCGGAGGATCCGGGTTCGCGGTCAGCCTCAGCTACTTAGTGAGGCCCTCCGCAACTTCGTGAGACCCGGTTTCAAAATAAAGTATAAAAATAAAAATAGGGCCGGGGGTGTAGCACGGAGGTAGAATGCCCCTGGGTTCAATCCCCGGTACCGCAAAATAAATAAAT
>PVJS01033823.1:0-21929 GCA_004027185.1 Glis glis
GAGGGAGGGAGGGAGGGAGAGAGAGAGAGAGCGCTGAGGCTGGCCTGGAACCGGATTCTCTGGTCTCCGCCTCCCAAAGTACTGGGATTACATGCGTGCGCCACCTCGCATGCCCGGCTCTGTATATAGTTCTTTATGTGGCTCTCTTATCCGCTAGATTGTCAGTTCCCTAAGGGGAAGCACCTCTTGTGTCACCAAACAGAGCAGTTTATACATATATGCCAGTCATGAAATAAATGTTAGATTGTCTTTTCTATTCTAAGTTTGTAGCCTTCTTAGGCCAGGCATTGCTAAACATCAAGATTAAATGTAACCTATCAATATGCTGCACTGCATTTTAAAAGTAAGAGTCACAATAAAACTTCAGCAAAATACATACTACAAACAAATAATGCTCTACAGATTCCTTAATAACTGCTAGAGGGAAGGAGACAAGCAGAGTTTGTGTTGCTTGCACTCATTGTGTTCCTAATGATTCATTTAAGAAATGCACAAACCAATGCCAAAAGTCCTGGATAATTCAGACAAAGGACTCCCGGATAAAATAGACATGTACTTTATGCATAACTATATTATGAATTTTATTCACACAATCATGTCAATAAATTACTATTTATTTACTTACTGGTAAGTTCAAGCTTACCACTAAGCCACACCCCCAATCCTATTTTTATTTTGAAACAGGGTATCACTAAGTTACTGCACACTGGCCTCGAACCTGTGATCCTCTAGTCTCAGCCTCCCAAATACTGGGATTAGAGGAGTGTACCACCACACCTGGCTCAAGACTTACTTATGAACATCAGAATCCATTGAGGCAGGTGAGTCAGGAGACTGACATATCTGTAAATTTGGGACTCAAAACACACAAATTCATTTTCTTCCTCTAAAAATGCTTCTAGATTGTTTATTTGAGTTTCTGATCTTGCATGAAAGATCATGCTTTCACATAGCAAGAGCCTTTAGAACAGATAAGAAACAAAGTATATGAATTAAAGATGAGGATCTGATATAAAAAAGGTTTTGGAAGAATGCACTTCAATCGAGCACTGTTTAGAAGTTTGCTACTCATTCTTCAAATGAAATTCAGAAATATCCATATAAAGATTCATCTATTAATCATCCATCCATCTATCCATTCTTTATTCCTAAATAATGGCCTTGTTTAAAAAAAGTCCATTTAATTATTTTAGATAAAAGGAACCAAAAGAAACATTTTGATAATCTTCAACAGACAATTCCTATTTTCCCCTCCTTCTTTCGTATAATTTCTCCCTATAGATTTTTTTTTTTTTGTGGTACCGGGGATTGAACCCAGGGGCGTTCTACCTCCGCGCTACACCCCCGGCCCTATTTTTTATACTTTATTTTGAAAGTGGGTCTCACGTAGTTGCGGAGGGCCTCACTAGGTAGAGAGAGAGAGAGAGAGACAAGGAGAGAGAGAGAGAGAGAGAGAGAGAGAGAGAGAGAGCTGAGGCTGGCTGCGAACCCGGACCCTCCGGTCTTCGCCTCCCAGAGTACTGGGATTACAAGCATGCGCCACCATGCCCGGCCCTATAGATTTTTTAATAATAAATGATTGTCAGATGCAAGGGTTTACTGTAACATCCAAAATCAAATAACTTCTATGCACTTTGCTTAATTTCATAACTAAACTAAAATTGAAAATTCTTCAATGACTACTAAAGATTAACTAACCAAATCAATGCTTTGCTGTTTTCCAAATGTGCAATAATGTAGGCCAGCCTTTTAAATTGTTCTCTAGCATGACTAGGCTGTAAAAGTTTTATATGGCTTTCAAAATCCAAATTGAAGTTAACCTTTGAATTTCAAGGCTTTCCGTTCTGCAGCCTTAGCTTGCATTCCATAATAATGGGTACCGGAATTTCCACAAAGGTACAATTTTAGGCTCATTACTTAAACTCATGGGATCTCACTTTAAAATGGTTAACACAGTCTCTTTTCTAAAGAAATATCATGAATCCAAGAGGTTGACACCATGGAGATGCTCAATAATAGTTAACTATTATAATTATGAACCCCAAACTAGGCACTTTGGGGGACCATTTTACAATAGGCTATGAGGAAAAAGGACACAATTTTGGCAATAATGATCACTGAGAAGTATCAAGTGAAATTTAAGAAGTTTCTTTTGGGTCGGGTGTGGTGGCGCATGCTTGTAATCCCAGTACTTTGGGAGGCGAAGGCTGGAGGATCCGGGTTCGCGGCCAGCCTCAGCTCTCTCTCTCTCTCTCTCTCTTTCCCTGTCTCTCTCTCTCTCTCTTTCTCTCTACTTAGTGAGGCCCTCCGCAACCTCGTGAGACCCGGTTTCAAAATAAAGTATAAAAAATAGGGCCGGGGGTGTAGCGCGGAGGTAGAACGCCCCTGGATTCAATCCTCGGTACCGCAAAAAAAAAAAAAGTTTCTTTTGAGGTACTGGGGATTGAACTCAGGGGCACTCAACCTCCAAGCTACATCCCCAGCCCTATTTTTCATTCTTTTTTTTGAGACAGGGTCTCACTAAGTTGCAGAGGGCCTCACTAAGTAGCTGAGGCTGGCTGCGAAACTGCAGTTCTCCTGTCTCAGCCTCCCAAGTACTGGGATTACAAGTGTGCGCCACCATGCCCAGCAATTTAAGAAGTTTCTAAACTGAATGCATTAGGACTGGTCGTATAGGCCTGGTCACTATATCAACTCAATCAGATATAAGCACCTGTTATAACCTCTTTTTTCATTTATACCTCATCTCAATCATTAACAGGCCTAAATTATCCTATATGGACCATACTCTAGTAAGAATCTCACTGAAACCAAAATAATCACATGAATATTTCCCCCTGAAAACAGAGTATCTACTGTGCTTAAACATTGAAAATGGAGAGTTGTCCCATATGGACAAATTCAAACTTTTATTATAAAGCATAAAATATAGATCATAAATTTTTATCGTCTCTTTTAGAATTTCTACTTTTTATTCATTGATTTTACAATTTAGCTCCTGCTAGAGAGTGCTTCTTTTTTTGCCATTGAAGAAATATTTATTTCCAAATTTATTCATCAATCTGATTCCATTTCAGTTGAAACATACATATTCTAATGTCCATCATGGACTTTCATAGTGGTACAAATCATTAAGTGGAACAACAGGAATTTTACCAGGTAAGATGTAAGTGAAAACATCTTGTGTGTGTAAGGAATACATCAACAGGATACTTTTTTACTGTCTCCGTTTATTTTTAATCAGGTCCATATTTACCAGGTTTGTTTTTTTTAAAGCTCATTTATGCTTACACTCATCAAAGTGTAAATAAAGACTAGACCCCACCACCTTCTCCATAGTTAAGGACTCCGGCAATACTCCTATCTCCTGCATTGTCCAATGATCTTTCTCCTAAGTCATTCCCATTGGCATAAAAATACTCTCTTGAATTCAATCCCCAACCCTAGCTATTTCAATCCGTTTACTTGTTCCCATTTACTGTAAAACTCCTGGAGTCATCAATTTCACTGTCTTCAATGGTTGTCTTCAATTCCACTCCTTTCCTTCTCTCTTGAACCCACTCCAACAAGACTTTGACTTATACTTCTCCACCAAAAATGCTCACCTGGAGGTCACTACTGACTTTCATGCTGCCCAGTCTAGTGGTGAGCTCTCAAGTCTGCATCATCTTGATGGATCAGCATTATTTGATAAGTGAATCTCCTCTCTCGCTCTCTCTTTTTTTGACTAGAGATTGAACCTAGGGGTGTTATACCTCCAAGCTATACCCCCAGGCCTTTTTAGTTTTTATTTTGAAACAGGGCCTCTTTAAGTTGCTGAGGCTGGTCTTGAACCTGCCATCCTCCTGTTTCAGTCTCCCAAGTATTGGTATTACTGATGTGCATCACAATGCCCAGCTCTTTCAGTCCTCTTTGAAAAACTTTTTCCTCATGGATTCCAGACTTTGATGGTCTCCTACTTTTCCTTTTATCTCACTGGCTATGCCCTTTCAGTCTCTTGTTGGGTTCTATTTTTCCCCAGACTTTTAATATTGGAGTGCCCTTGGGCTCAGACACCTTTGACATCTTCTCTCATTAAACTCTGTCTTTGATGAGCTCATCCAGTCTCATGGCTTTACAACCATCTATATGCTAATGACTCCCACACTTAGGTCTTTAGCTTAAACTTCTCTAAATTCTAGACCAGTTTACCTAATTGCATATGCACTTGGATGTCTAACATCCAAGTTTTAAACATTGGTGTTTAAAATGTAATTACTGAACCAATCACGAACTCCTTATCTCACTGCCAAAACTTGGTTCTCCCACAGTCTTCTCCATCTTGGTTCCCAATGCTTCTTTTTCCCTCTTAAAATATTCTCTAATTATTCTTGCCTTCTTTCTTTCTCTCATGTCCAACTCCCTCTCTGTAAACAGATCTTGTCAGCTCAATCTTCAAAACAGATCCACAAATGGGCCCCTTCTCACCCTCCTCCACTGGTATCAACCTGCTCCAAGCTAGTGCCACCACTTGCCTAAGTTATTCCAATAGCTTCCTAGTTTCCTTGCTTCCACTTTTGTCTCTCTTGAGACTATTATCAACGTTGAAGATAGTCATACAAGTTAAAATATTTTTTTTCTTCTTGCCCTCCTTCCCTCCTTCCCCTTCTCCTTAGTGGAAACGTTCCTGTAAAATAGAGTGGTTGTTTTGGGAATTTAGGTCACTATACAGATTCTAGGATAATTATTTTAAGCAGGTCCATATGACAAAGACAGTTTTAAATGGGTAAATCCGTTTTTTAAAAACTCTTTGATAGGAAATCCTAACTAAACTTAAAGTAATGATGAACATGGAATTTAGAGTAATGATTACCTCTGGGAGTTGAGAAAGACCTTTTAAGGTATTGGGGAGATTTAATTTCTTATACTGGATGATGATGATTACAAGGGTGTTCATTTTATGTATGTATGTATGTATCTATGTATGTGTGTATTTATTTATTTATTGGTACTGGGGATTGAACCAGGGGCATTCTAACCTCCACGCTACACCCCCAGCCCTTTTTACTTTCTTTTTTTTGAAACAGGGTCTCTCTCTCTCTCGGTTGCTGAGTGTCTTGCTGAGTTGCTGAGGCTGGACTCGAACCTGTGATCCTCTTGTCTCAGCCTCCCAAATAGTGGAATTACAGGAATGTACCATCATGCCTGGCCATTTTATTATTTTTAATATATTCTATATTTGTATGGAAACATATTTTTATGAAATATTTTTTAAAACCAACCTTCTTTGGACTAAATCTCTCCTCAAACAATGAAAGGACTTTAATATATGTTAGCCTTAGATTGACCAGAATCACTTCAATAGATAAAAATAATTTCTGTGATAAAATAATTATAAGCATTTCAACTCTTTCTGTGGAAAGTTTTTTTTTATGGAAAGGTCATTCAACAATAGAGGCTAAAATAGCCTCATCCGGTTAAGGTTATATACAGATTAATTTTGTTTGTTTGTTTATAAATCATTTGTTTTAATTCAAAATGTTCTTTCTCTTAGTCCCAATACCAGAGGAACTCCAGCCAAGAAAAAGCAAGTCTATTTAACTCAAGTACTCTAGTGGTGATATCCGGGCCCTAAGCAGTAAATACAACTGTAAGTAAGAATGCATTTGGATCCAAATTAGGAACACAGTTAGCATGGAGGTACAAGATGGAACTCTTGTCTGCTGCTACCCTACAAGGCTCTGGGTTATCACAGGTTGAGAGAGGGCATTTAGTCTGTGATACACATGTTAGGAGGATGTGCAGCAGTGTCAGCCAATAAAAATATGATGAAACCACCTTTGTAATTTCTAGTGGCCACTTTAAAAAGCATAAAAAGAAATATATGAAATTAATTAAATACTGTTTTTAGCAGTATATGTATTAGTAATAAATCCCCAACATAATTTTAGCAGGTAAGCAGTATAAAGATCAACTAGATAGTTTACATAATAAGCACCGGAAATCTGCTGGGTATTTTATACTTAGTCCCATAGAAGTTGGCACTGGTCACTTTTCAGGTACTCAGTGGCTGTGGCTACCCTGCTGGGCCAGAACAGTCAGGAGGAGAAAGTGAAGTATTTGTCAGGCAGGGTGGACTGAAGAGACTATTTTAAGATGCCATGGGAATTTGGATATGGGAGACTTCTGTATGTAAGCCCAAATGATGAATCACAGTTCACCCTTGTGTTCTTTAATTCAACAAAGCTTGAATCTCTGGGCAAACCACAGGACTGAGGGGCAAGGTCAGGATCCAGTCCTTGCTTGGGTTTGGGCAGTGTGTAACTTTGGCCAAGCCATTTTCTTTCCTGGGCCTCAGTTTCCTTATCTGTAAAATAAAGGATTTGACAGTAATAACCCCCATAGTCCTTTTGGCCTTCAAATTTCTAAGACTGATTTCGCTCCTGTCTTTTCTGATTAGAATTCTCTATAGTTGCCCCCCATCCACAGAGGATACAATCCAAAATTCTCAGTGGATGGCTGAAACTGCAAATATTCCCAAGCCTTATATATATTATGTATTTCCCTATATGTACATACCTATGACAAAATTTAACTTAAATATTAGGCACAGTAAGAGACTGACAATAGTAACTAATAAGAACAATTATAACATTCTATAGCAACAAAATTGTCAGCATCACAACTCTTACACTTTGAGGTCTGTAAGTAAAATAAGGACTACTAGAACATAAGCACTATGATATCTTGCAGTTGATTGATAAACCAAATGGTTTCTAAGTGACTAACAGGTGGGTAGTGTATACCCCGTGGATACACTAGACAAAGGGATGACTCATATTTCAGGAAAGCAGAGGAGAACAGTGTGAGATTTCATCACTCTACTCAAAAGGTATGGAATTTAAAACTGATGGATGTTTGTTTCTGGAAATTTCCACTTAATATTTTCATACTACAGTTGTCTGTAGTAACTGGACCATGGAGAGTAGAACTGTAGATAATGTGAGACTTCTGGATTTCAGGGACACCAGTCTCATTACCTCTGTATATCAGGATGGAACCAGGATTTTGAAACCCAGTACCATGCAAGTTTGGATGATGCCTTTTTAAAGAATAATACAATAAAAATTAAGAATAAAATATTAGACGTGAAAGTGAACACTGGTTTAGAATGGAAAAAGACATCACAGGCATTATTGGAAATTTGAAGATTCAGGTCTTTTTCTTCTGATATCTCTTTTAACTATTGCCAGACACGCTAATATCACTGGCTGCTTCTATATTCTAATCTGGCTTCTTCTCCCCACCTTGTACAATACAACTCCTGGCACTTATGGGGGTCCATCTAAGTTTCTGAATTGTAAGTTTTGTTAGTGTTATGGGTTCAGAAGTTGAAGTTCTAATCTCCAGTATTCAGAATGTAGCCCCATTTGGAGATACGATCCTTAAAGAAATGATGGAGTAAAAATGAAGCTGTTAGGGTAAAGACTTATAAGAGGAGGAAGAGACACGTGGGACCTGCATCCACAAAGGGACAACTGTTTGAGGACAAAGCAGAGAGAAGGTGGTTGTCTGCAAGTGAAGGAGTGAATTGGATTCAGAGGACTCCAACCTGCTGGCACCTTAAATTTGGACTTCCTAGTATCCAGAACCATGCTAAACTCGATTTCTGTTGCTATAGTTATACAGTCTGTGTTGTAATTTATTATGGCAGCCAGAGCCAACTAACACAATTAACTTCTAGATAACTCTTCCTCTGCTTAAGGACTTTGTTCTTTCACCTTCATCCCCTCACCCACAACCATTCTCCATCTCTCCACCTGCTCCAATCCAACCCAACTCAAGCC
Source organism: Glis glis (assembly GCA_004027185.1). Lineage (NCBI taxonomy): Eukaryota > Metazoa > Chordata > Mammalia > Rodentia > Gliridae > Glis > Glis glis. The sequence continues at coordinate 7,827 of PVJS01033823.1, forward strand.
TTCCTTGAGCTCTGAACACACTAATACCCACTGAATGTCACTCATTTCACAAGTGAATACGAATTTCCTTATGACAGCCTTTATATTATTATCCTATAGTACAAGTTTGACTTTCTTAAAGATCATATATTTTCTCCCTTACTAGATGAGACCTTTGAAGACTACCAGAGACAACATCTTAGATCAAATTGGGATGTTAGAAAAAGTTCTCATATGATTCTCTCCCTCCCTCCCTCCCTTCCTTCTGTCTTGGCACTAGGGATTGAACTCAGGGATATTTACCTCCAAGCTATACCCCCAGGCCTTTTTATGTTTGAAACAGGGTCTCACTAGGTTGCTGAGGCTGGTCTCAAACCCGTGATCCTCCTGTCTCAGTCTCCCAGGTACTGGGATTATAAGCAAGCACCGCTACACCCTACTTATATGATCTTTTTCAAGTTAGGGGAGAGGAGGCCCATTTTAATTAAGAAAAAGCTTATGGAATCCACCATACTTACTAATAGTTCAGTCCTACAACTTCACTAAACCCATATAAACAACCTAGTAGTTTGGGCTGAAATACCCTCCAAGCACTTCCTACTAACTCCATGGGCAGAAGCGTTCATCCTTGTTTCTGTGGTGGCAACTCAATCCTGGTTGTTGCCTTTTGTTTTTCTACTGCCTACGCCAGCAACGGAAGTTAACAAGAACATCTTCCAAAAACCTCTGGCCAGAACTAAAGGAAGTGAGTACATTCAAGGGTAAAGGATGATTCAATCTCTCTGAGTGCTTAATTCTCGGTATCCCTTCTGAAATTGCTGAAAAGAATGCCAACAAGTTGTAATTACTATGGTGTTCCCTGGGAGGCGGAAACCTGCCAGTACTCATTGGATTTCAACCAACAATTCATTTCTAATAAGTCATCGAAGGAAGTAAGCATCTATTTTGGTCATTTACAGGGAATATCTAACACTCTTAAAAAACCCACATGCATGCTTGATACCAAATTTCATAAAACCATGCTTCTTATCAGCATTTTAAAATGCAGGTTTAAGCTGGGTGTGGTAGTACACCCCTGTAATCCCAGTACTTGTGAGACTGAGACAGGAGGATCACAGGTTCAAGGCCAGCCTCAGCAACTCAGCAAGACCCTTCACAACTTAGAAGACTGTTTCAAAATAAAAAACCGGGCTGGGGGTGTGCTCAGAGGTGGAATATGCCTGTGTTCAATCCCTAGTACCTAAAAATAAGTAAATAAAATAAAAGACAGGCTTAAATATGCACTAACTATACTACAACATATATAATAATTCATTAGAGAATTATGACAGTAAGGGGCCAGCATTTAGTCTCAGCTCACAAAAATCTGAATCACTTATCCACGGAGAAATGAGAACTTGATCTCCTAGTAAAAAAGCATACCTGTGTTCAAAATATTTATCAAATGCCACATTTTTTAGCAAACCGAGGTCCTCTAGAGGGAACATCCGTCGCCTCCTCGCCTCCTCGGGAAAGTGAGAGGGCTGCTTTTGCAATCAGAGCGGCTTCCAAGGCCCTCCTGCCAATAGTGATGTGGGCTGGCTTGACATCAGCCTCGGAAACTTCCCTGGGAGCTGAGTGGGCAGTGTGAGTCACCCCTCACCCTCTGCATGTATTGTTACTCATCTCCTTCAACTGTTATGTGAAAATCATACTTGGCATTTTTTGTAAGGAATGCTTTTCCTGATGGCATCAGACAGTCCTGGAGTAAAAGTAGGGCTTGGTGAGCCGTGTACCTTGGAATTGGATATGCTCCAAAAATGTTTGCAAATGCTTCTTTGAGTCTGAGTCAACACACCTGATTTGGAAGGCTGCCAGAGGCAGAGGCTGATGCTGCTGGCAGCAGCACAAGGACTTCATTCGGGGGATTTAAAAAATAAAATCACAAAACTAATTTTTAACCCTTTCAGAGCTGACTTGAAGGAACACTGTGATCTGGAATTACTCTGTTTTGTAATAGGTAAGAAAAAAATTTGCATCCAAATAACTATGCATGTTTTTTCCCTGCTTCTCATTTATTTGATACTATAATGTTCTATCACATGGATAGAATAGCTGGAACTTAAGGTTTTTGCATTCTTATCCCATGTTTGCATTCTTATCCCAACTTCCCATGTACCTTCAGAGTTGCACAGATACCCTGAGATATACACTGAAATTGACTAATGTATTTTGTGAGCAATTGGAGATGGTGATTATTCTGTTGCAAGGTCAAAAGTGGATGAGTTGTCTCAATCAAACATGTTTTTACAGGTAGCAATGGCTGCAATGGCATTATTAAGGCTTCATATATAAATAAATTGCTCCTGTCAGTGGTCAATGATCAAGCTGTGAGTGCAGTGCTTTTTTACTTAGATCTATATTACATGAAGTATAGTGGATGGAAGTGAGGTTGCTCAATGTGTAGAAAAAAATACTCCAAGAAAATTTCGTAGTTTCTTTATGTCACCTCAAAGGAGAGGATATGACAAGAAGTAGAAGCCACATGGAAACAGATTTCAGACTAACCCAGGAGATTATTTTCTAACACAGCCCGTTAGAGATGATATCACAGTTACAAATGACATGCCATCCCTGCAAGTGTCCAAGAGGATGCTGGGTGGTTACGTGGCAGGAACACTGTTATTGAGCTATAGCAGTGTTATCCTTATCCTGGACTCTAAGATCATTTTTAAAAATAATCAAGGAGATCGTTGTAAAAATGCAACCTGCCATCTTTTAATTTTGTCAGCTAAGGACATTTTAATTTCTATTTATTATTACCATCATTCAACAAAAAAAAAGATATTACAAAGAAGACCATAAAAGAAATAGGGTAAGAATGAAGGATAATTCTTGGGTAGTAAGTAAATTCAGCTTTAAAATATATGTACCATTTATGTAAATCAAAATCTACAACCAGTACTAAGCATTTTGCATTGATATACACATACATGCTCACACACACACAAATGTGGACTGAGAGAAGATACCAATCATGAAAGTGGTTACCTGTGGGGAAGGGGAGAGTGGGATGGAAGTGGTGCTTAAAAGGGATTTCAACTGTATGTAGAGTATTTTATTTCTTTAAAAAATGCTAGCCAGCTATGGTGGTGCATGCCTGTAATCCTAGTACTCGGGAGGCTAGGGCAGGAGGATCGCAAGTTTGAGATCAGCCTCAACAACTTACAGAGACCTTTAGCAACTTAGCAAGACCAAATGGTCTCAGCCCTATTTTATTTTAGTTTCAAAATAAAAATAAAATGGGGCTGGGGGTGTAGCTCAGAGGAAGAATGCCCCTGGGTTCGATCCCCAGTACCAGAAAAAAAAAATGCCAACAGGGCTAGAGGTGTATCTCAGTAGTAGAGAACTTGACTGGTATGTGTGAGACCTTGGGTTCTATTCCTGGCACCATTAAAAAAAAAGATAATGTACATATTATTAAATGTTAATATTTGTCAATTCTGGATGCAGGAAACAAATGCTTATTATAATATTCTTTTGTATTTTCTGTATTCAAAATAATTGCCCTGTCCTCTCCAACAAAACAAGGTAAAACACTTCTCTTTACTACGTTGCCCTTATTTTTCTCACCGCAGCACAGCATGAGCACTGTAAGCTCAACTGCTCATTATTGCAGGCCCACAGGCCATCATCTTGAGACAGGGGACCAGTCATTTATCGACTGTACCTTATCTGTACGCTTACCATGGCCATGCCTCCTGTTGACTATTCCTCCGTTGGGTATGGAACCTCTGTGGTTCTGTAATTCTTAATTTACAGTTTTTTTTTTCAGGTGTCGTATTTCCTCTGAAACCAGAAAAAAATTTTCTTCTCTGTGGAAACTTTGATCATCTATGCTGATTCTCCTTTGGGACTGAGAGAACATCTCCTCATTTCAGACAGAACTCAGATTATCAGTTTTCACCATTTTTAAACCCCCAATTTTCCTTTTCTTATTTACCTTCATACAGCATATATCCTGAAATGTTTTAGCCACAAATATGTATTTTCTGAGCAATCATGACATAGGGTATTAGTGTTGCATACTAATATAAAAATACCTTTACTTCTGCAAAGTCCACTACAATCATGGCTTGAAATGGGATGAAAATATTTCTAATGGTACGGGGTGTTTGGGGTAGAGGTAAGGTTTTGATTTGATTTACTATTTTGGAGAAACTGAAAACCATCCTCGGATTTCTCCAGTTTATCCACTGGGTCTTTCTTCATGTTGCCCTGAACATGTTTATGCAAGGCAAAGTTCTTTGCCAGTGATATGGATGCAGTGTTTCTTTTTTAAATGGATGTATTGATGAGTACCTATAAAATATTTCACTTCTAGTTTTAATCTATTTCATACATTTTGTCTAATCCTGTGAATTTTTTCCCACCTGTTTCCCAACTTCTCTTTGGAATTTTTCTTTTTACTCAGTCTTTCCTTCTCTGCATCCTCACTGTGTTATGTATATGCTTTTATTAAATTATTCTTTTTATATTAAATTTATTATTTTATATTATATATTGCTACTTTATATTAAATAGTTCTTGTTTTATGAACATTTATATATGTCTTCCATATAAGATAGTAACAAAAAGATAGTAATTTGTCATTTAATCATTTTTAACACTTCAGAAAGCTTAAAAAAACTCAATTTGAATGTCCAACTTATTTACTTTGGCTAGAATTATATCAACATAGTTAGTGCATAGTAGCTATCCATGCTGGTTAGATTTCTTAATTGGTAACTATTTAAAATTTTGATTTATTTTAAAATGAAGCAAAGATAATTGCTGCTTAGTAAATATATTTTCGTGGCTAAAATAATTCAGAATATGGGCTGTATGGGGATAAATAATAAAAGGAGTGTTTTGAGTTAAAAATAATTTAAGCACTATAAAAAGCAAAATTAATCTGATTTCACATCAGAGATAGCAAAAGCCCTGAAGGTGAGTTAATGACAAGGAAATATGAGTTTCAACTTCTTTTTGCCTGATCCTGGCTTCAGACTGATGATTCACTTCTCTAAGAACCAAGTGTGTATTTCACTTAAAGTATAAAGATTAGCTGGGTGTGGTGGTGCACACCTGTAAACCCAGTACTTGGGAGGCTGAGACAGGAAGATCAGTTTTGAGGCCAGTGCAAGGTGAAATCAGTTTTAAAAGAAAAAATAAAAAGGGCTGAGTGTTTAGCTCATTGGCAGAATGCCCCTTGGTTCAATCCCCAGTTCAATCAATCAATCAATCAATCAAGTAAAAAGATTTAGGTAACTTAAGGTTGAAATCTTCTGGAAGCTAAGGTCAGTCTTAGAAGAAATGCAATGAGGAGTATGATCTGGGAAAATAATTTGCAAAATATATGATAAGATAAAAATGCATGTTCACATGAGGACAAAGCAAAAGACTTCTACTCCTCATATCAGCTTGAGTAATTCTCCATTTCATAAGTTTGCCGATTGTTTTCAACTGGCAACATTTACGACAAGGTGGAGATGCTGAGCTGGGTTTACATGTTACCTTTCCCAATGTATCAAAAATTCTTGATCTTCTTTTGTGGCTATAGTTGTCTTGGTACCATATTCCTGAAGGAAAGAAAGTTCATGTGTTTTCTTCCTATGTGTCTGTTCTACACACTTTTTAGTTCAGGTTAAACAAGTCTAAGTCTCTTTTAAAAATAATTATTCTTAGCTGGGCATGGTGGCGCACGTTTGTAATCCCAGTACTTGGGAGGCTGAGACTGGAGGATCTGCGTTCGCGGCCAGCCTCAGCTACTTGGTGAGGCCCTCCACAACTTAGTGAGACCCTGTTTCAAAATAAAGAATAAAAAATAGGCCTGGGGGTGGAGCTCGGAGGTACAATTCCCCTGGGTTCAATCCCTGGTACCATCAAAATAAATAAATAAATAAACAGTAAAAAATAGTCATTCTTGTATGAGTTCAAATTTTTCCTTTAGGTTCTACCTTGGTTTGGCGATTTTTAGGTTTCCTGTTTTTTAAAATGGAAAATGGAGCCCATTTCTTTGTGCCTCATAAGTCTTATGTAAACAACATGAACATCATATTACAAACATCCTCAAGTTGATCCTCAACCCACAGATGAAGTCTCAACTCCTTGGCATGGCATTGAGATCACTAACTGCAATCAATATTGACTCCTAGTAGCGATTTATAGTTAATAATGGACCTTCCCATAGAATCTCCTCTCCACTCAGCAGTCTCCAAGCGTGCTGCCAAGCATGCAAATTTCTTCTTATTCCTTAGAACACCATTGAACCATAACTTCTCTTTGGAATCTTTTCTTTCTACTCAGTCTTTCCTTCTCTGCATCCTCACTGTGTTATGTATATGCTTTTATTAAATTCTTTTTATATTAAGTTTACTATTATTTTATATTAAATATTGTCACTTTATATTAAATAGTTCTTGTTTTTATGAAAATTATTTTTACATATGTCTTCCATATGAGACAGTGAGGGGAGGAAGTTATTTCTGTATGTTTATGGGTAAAGTAAAGCTTAGGGAAATGGGCAAAACCACATGATCAGTAGTTCTTCCTACTCAACAGCATGACTTTTCAGAGCATGCTACGATGCTCAGTTTTCCTAAATATCACCTGTATTATCATTGTTTTTAAATAATATGCATTAGTCAGCTTTATGTCACCTTAACCAAAAAGCAGACACAAACAATTTAGAGGAGGAATGATTAATTTTGGCTCCCAGTCTCAGAGGTTTCAGTCCATGGTCGGCTGGCTCCATTGCTTTGCATTTTCCATTGCAGAGCATCATGGTGGGAGAGTGTGACAGAAGAAAGTTGCTCAGCTCATGGCTGACAGGAAGCAGAGAGACAGTGAGAGGAAGGGACTGGGTACAAGACATAGTCCCTTAGGGCATGCCTCCAGTGACCTATTCCCTCTAACCATGCCCCACCTTGCCTACAGCTTCCACCACCTCTCAGTAATCCAAAGTTCCAGCTCTGCACATTGCTGCATTGGGGACCAAGTCTACAACTAATGAGGTTTTGGGGGACATTCAGATCCAAACCATAACAAGGCAGTAATTAAAAATTTTAAGAAAAGTAACAATTCTAATAGTTTGTAGGTATTATTTACAATGTACCAGGCAGTGTTCTAAAAGACTTAGATGAATTATTTCATTTAATCTTCACAACAACCCTAGAGGTAATGCTATTGTCCTTATTTTACAGGTAAGGAAAGTGAGGTGCCACATGGTTAAATCACCTGCTTGAAATCACTCAACTAATAATGGCCCAACCAAGATTCATAACCAGGTGGTTTGGCTTAGAAGCCCACATTCTTAATAAAAGTAGACTTAAACACTGATGTTTTCTCTCCTAAATGAACCTTTGGACACAAACACTGTCTATGAGATTGGTTTCAGTTTTGATACCTTGCATACTATTGGAACAAAGGTTTGGCTCTGGATGTCCATTTATAGCCTCAACTATAATTATAGAGCATAAAAGAGAGATGAAGTGGGTTCAGATGAATGAGTACTTAGGCTTTCATGTGGATACTTATTATGAAGCAAGCGGGGTTTTTATTTTTGGGTTTCTCCCCCTCTTCAAATAATAGAGCAATCTGGCAATTGAGAAAAAAGAAAAAAGGGGGGAGCTGACAACCTGTTTCTGATTTGTTTGGGACTGCATCCAAGGTTTGGGGAATCTCTCACAGCTACTTTTGCAGAATGTTTGAAGCTGGCATTCTATTTCAAAATAACTTTGAGATGAAAAAATAAAATTAGAAAATATGTTGTTTCAAGCTTTTATGTCAAAGATTTTTCACATGTAATACTTAAAATGAAGCAAAATATTCATCAATGTATACTGTAAAGACCACCTGAGTATAAAACTCAAATAAAAACAAAATAAAAGCCTAAATGGGAATAAATACTTCATAGCTATTTTATAGTTTCTGATAATAAAGAACTTACTTTATTAAGAAATTAATTGAAGAAAGCAATATTTAACAGCTATAAGAGCCATAAATTATAGCTGAGACTGTGTCAAAGAAGGAAAGTCCCTAATTTCTACTATGTTAGAATAAAACCCAGTCACTATTCCAGTTATTACCACTGGAGTTTAATGATTAAGAAAAAAAATCAGCCAGGCATGGTGGCGTATGCTTGCTTGTAATCCCAGTACTTGGGAGGCTGAGACCGGAGGATCTGGGTTCACGGCCAGCCTCAGCTACTTAGTGAGGCCCTCCACAACTTAGTGAGACCCAGTTTCAAAATAAAGATTAAAAAATAGGGCTGGGGGTGTAGTTCAGATGTAGAATGCCCCTGGGTTCAAGCCCCAGTGCCAAAAAAAAAAATGAATTGCTACCACTGAGATTTTTGGAGTCTCCAAAATCTCCAACATAGATTGTGCACATTCTTGTCTAGATTTTTACAGTACTCAATGTCTCACTTCTGGCAGTTCCTCTAAACATATACTTAATTCTGTATTCCTGGACACTTTGGCCAAATGACCTGGGTATTTATTTTCCAGACTATCTAAAATTACCTATTTTAAATTTTTTTCATCCCTACAAGTTCCCTCACTTGCTTGTCTCCTTTTCTTCTCTCGGGGCTTATTCATCGTTTTGCTCCTTGTTTACTCATACATTCACTCACTCAATATTTATGTCACTTCACACGTTATGACTTTACTCCTACAAAATTTGAAGCTTCCCCCTTGAAGCACATTTAATTTCCTCTCTTGAGACATTGAGATTTCAGTTTTAGTCACTCTTTCATGAGAATCAAATAGTAGGAAAGTGCGATTCACTCCTTCTCACCCCTCATTTTACACACTTGTATCTCTCTCTGCCTTTTCTTAAACCTAAAATAGTCTTGACTTCCTATGTAGTATTTAAGTTGTGTTCATTTGCACATTGTTCAATTAATCACTAGTTTCTAATGTTTTTCATTTTAAGTTTTAAGATATTAGAGGGAGTTCAACACCAAGTGTTAATAATCAGCATGCTTAATTATTTTCAAATATTTATTAGCATGATTTTTTTCAAGCAATATGGTCTACTCAGCCAAAATGACAGACGAGGAATTTTGGTAGGATATTGGAAATAGAGAAGGGAAATAAAATGTGACAAAGAGTGTCTAGATTCCTTCCATTGGTTTTGGGGTTCTGTTGGGTATAAGTATTTCTAGGCACAATTACCAAAAGTGAAATGAAGACTGAATATTCTATGAATAGGAAGAAGTTGAATAAAACCTGGGTATTGTGTCCAATCCTGTCTAAATGATGAGTTTGTTGATAAGTCTGGGACAAAGTGGCTTGATAGAATAGACTGTTTTCCTGTTCACCCTTCTTGCCAATTTTATTTTAAGAATATCTTTCCCCTCCATCTATACTTTGTTGTAAACACACGCTCCGACTTTTTAAGGCAAATGTTCAGGGTTATGGGCAGAAGAGGAAATTCCTTTTAAAATAGCTTTGTGATAGAACTCCTGTCCCTTACATGAAATGAACCTTTTGGTCAACAAATCAAAATGGGTGGGAAATAACTCGATAAGAAAGCAGCTCTGCAGTGTTATGTTAATTTTAAATCCAATCTCTTCCCTGGAGGAGTTGCTAAAGGTCTGTGCTAAAGGTCTGTTCCACCATTGCTGTTACTTGTAATGGGAGATGCCATTACAAATCTTGTAAACACCCAGAGCTTCAGTTACTTCTTGGGTCTTTGGTGTTTTTCAGGGCAACGGAGCCATTGTAGCATGCCTATTAGATAGCAACTTTTTTTTTTTTTTGAAGAACAAAAATGCTCAGGGGGAAAGACTCCTATTAAGAAAAGTATTGCTCTCAGATCAGAGATGATTCTGAAGAGTTCATTTGGTCTAGTGAAGGTCAAGGATAGAACAACTAGACCCATGAACATACAAGCTTTGTTGGATGCTAACACACATGGGCTGGGTGGGCTGCAGGGAGGGAACCAGAGGAGCTGGGTGCAGCATTAAACTAAAAAGAGTAGAAGTCTTTACCAAGCTCACTGGTCTTCAGTTATCTGCAGGTCAAGGTAATGAAAACCCCTAGCATAGGTTAAGGTTAAATACACTGTTTCTGGCAGACTTTAAAGTTAGCTTTAGCATTCTGTTGATAAGTATTGATAGAGTAAAGCTCAAATTCCAGATTAAAAAATATTTTTGCCTAGACAGAAAGAAATAATTATAGACCAGCCGGGCGTGGTGGCGCACGCTTGTAATCCCAGTACTTTGGGAGGCGGAGACCGGAGGATCCGGGTTCGCGGCCAACCTCAGCGTGCATGCGCGCGCGCGTGATCTATCTCTCTCTCTCCTCTCTCTCTCTCTCTCTTTCTCTCTACCTAGTGAGGCCCTCTGCAACTTCGTGAGACCCGGTTTCAAAAATAAAGCATAAAAAAATAGGGCCAGGGGTGTAGCGCGGAGGTAGAACGCCCCTGCGTTCAATCCCCGGTACCGCAAAAAAAAAAAAAAAGAAATAATTATAGACCATTTCAGGTTAATTTCAACTCATACACATTTCAAATACATAGACACACACATGCACACACACATACTCACAGGTTTCAGATGCAATAAAGTATTTTATTGAGCTAAAGTCATGCTACTTCATTTCATTATGAGTAGGATACTTTACAAATAAAATAAATCATTGGCAAATAAAACGTTGCACTTTAATGATCTGAAAACATAACATCTTTAAATAGTCACTAGGTATTTTGTCAATCTCACCAATTACTAGTCACACTTTGGCTGGAAATTCTGAACCATTCCATTCATTTATTAACTCAGCCAGGGAACTGTTTTTAAAAATTTATGAGAATGCTTGTGGTCACATTCCTTCGTTGCCTTTACATATGACTAAGTGGAGAGAATATGTTTCAATTGGTTACTGGTACAAGCACCTGTCTTGTATTTTGCACTGAAAACTATAACTAGGAAACTAATTGGCTCGCTTCTTAACACCTCCTTGGTCATACTGCTGAAATCTGTCCAGTCTCGCAGTAGGGCACTTTGTGATCACATGTTAAAATGAAACTGTTATAGACCAGATGGCATAATTGGGTCACACTGGGGGGAGGGGGAGACAACTTCAAAAGACTGCAGTTCAAGTCTTAATTTTAATTTTAGATAGGAAAATAAAGTTCATTTCAGTTGGCAGTATGGACAAATACATATCATTTGCAATTCTAAGAATAGCTAATATTCATGTTAAGGCAAGGATCATGAAAAGTGGGTTCTGGCACCCCAGCGGCTATGTGAGATGGTCCATTGGAGAAAATATGATTAACTTCTATTCGTATTTATTTGTTTTTTGATCAAAAAAGAATTAAATTAAGCCTTGAAAATATTTGTGTGAATTAATGCTGATTCCCACTTCATCCCACCTGTCATGTGTCACAGTACTCAAAAGTCTATTGAGGGGAGATTGTGAATTCCATGGCTTGAAAGGGTTGGCACAGCCTCTCTCAATCATTCATTTGCTTTTAGCATTTACATATATGCTTCAATTTACTTATGGCTGAACATAAGTAAACTCAAGTGAGCTAAAAGATGTATTATCACACTAGAAAAGAAATTTGATTGAAAATAATGAAGAACAAAAAATAGTATTTCTCCTAGTCCTTCTGTGAACTGTTGATGTGTTGACAATCTAACTAGATTTGGCAAGATGTCTGTCTCTATCCCCTTCCCTGTGAAATGGTCAAGAAAACCCTTAAAATATATATATGCATTCAGTCTTTTTCAAAGTGAACTTGACCTAGAAGAAAACTGTGCCTTGAGAGTTTAGCTAAAGGATAGTACAGAGCCATCACCATTAGCAATAAATTTTAAACCCACGTATCCAAAATGTGCTTGCTCTGATTTCTCCTAGGGTGTTTATTATGTGATACTCAAATTAATGTTTAATGACAAATCTTTAAAGAAGTCACAGTTGAAAAAATCTCATCTAATAGCCAATGACCTAAAGACATATTGAAAACATGTTCTTGCCTTGATAAAAATGGCTAAAAGAATCCTTGAAAAAAAAAAAAACCCTAACATGGTGTCAAGCCAAAATACATTCCTTTGATAAACACTGTTGGAAATGCACAGTAAAAATTGCTAAAGATCTGAATATGCATATTTTATAACAAATTATGTCATGTAGGAGGTTGGGGATATAGAGTTAAATGAAAGTACAGATGTTTCCAATAGGTTATAGCATTTGTTAAATTTTGTTTCAGTGATGGAATACAAATGATTACCTTCTCCTTTTCGTTATCAGCCACCAAAGGAAAGAAAAACCAATGAGGTGATATTTTCAACAGCCAATGGTGCCTTCAATAAAAATAATGCTTTGTGGAAAAATTATAATTTAACTGCAGAAAGAGCTGTAGGCTAAGTTTATGGAGATAACATTGCAAAATTAATAGGTGCACTATTTTAGTAAAGAAGTTAAAGGTAAAGGTGCACAAAATGTTACAAGTTATTTATTCTAGTGTTTTAATTAAAAGACCCCAAATTAAAAATATATAGTGAATTCTTTACAATATTTGAAATGAGACAGAGTGATCATAAAAATTATTTGTTGCTATACAGAGGGTGGTGGTTATCTCATACCAAAGAATTTAAACCTAAAGATGACTTACTCATTTTTCTTTTACAAAAAGCAAACAATTCAAATTTGCTGACATTTCTGTGAAGACAAGCAGCTGTCACTATTATGCAACTGAGCATACACTTTTTAAAAAGCCTATAGAATGTTTTCCCAAGATAAAGGTGATATTTAAACAATGATTAGCAAGTAACTGCTTCATAAAACAAACAACACATTGTGTTATGTATAAAGCATTCAGAAAATATTTTGGAAATGTGTGGACCTTTACTTGAATTTACTATCGAAAATGATGTGCATGCATCATCTACTAAAAATCCCATAAGCAAATTTTTTTAAAAATCTGAATATAGTTTTCTAACCTGATAAACTTTTTAAAAAACAAATAGTTACAGTAATTTCAAACATATGTTTTCAAAATGCAAAGATGCAATTTCCCATTTGTTTTCAAGAAATCAAAGCAGAGATATTTACTAGTATAATTTCAACAAATCCTTTAGATAATTGTTAGACTACATGGAAAATTTCACATCATGACTTAATAAAAAAGTTCCATTTTTGTCCATTTGGAGTTGATTTCTTTTTCTACCTTGATGGTCTTTAAAATCAAATACTGAAATAAACTGAAGTTTGAATTGAGGTGCTACCTTTTATTAAGTCAAGATTTAAAGAAACAATTGGAAGCATATTCTGTCATAGTTCTTTCCTTGTGCCTAAAGATGTTTTTTGGCTGCCGCAACTGGGGAAGGTACTACTGGCATTTTATATTTCAAATATATAGAGTGTGCATTTAAAAATATTTTACTTGTGGGCATTCAATTTAGAAAGTGTGGAGACCACTGGAAGTTATGGCTTCTGAGGAGTTGAATTATTAAGTTGAGATGCTGCTTGGTTCAACTTGCAAAACGTCTGGAATTTGTTTCCATTCACCGCAGCATTTTTATTCAAAATTCCCCTCCGTGTGAATTACAGGTCATCAGCTGACAAGAGAAGAACTTCTCAGTGAGAAGGCCACATTCATATGATATTTTTAGAGCTGATCTGTTGCTATTTTTTAAAGTAACAAAATATTTAAAATAAAATCAGGTTTCCATGAGGTTATACACACATTTGCACACAAAATTTAAAAAAATTATATTAAAATACAGATATGAAAATGAATTTCATAAAACTTATTGTTTATTAGTTTTTGGCAGAAAAAGACTAAATTTAGAAACACAACTAAAGATTTTTGTTATTGGGCTCCTTTTCTCTATTTTGGTCAAACTTCACAAAGACACTGAATATAAATACAATTTAATATTTGTTAGCCACTTTTCCCCCAGTGTAAACTATTAAACCTTAGGGAAAAGTAGTAATACATTCACAATTTCAGTTTTAAATGCTTCTACAATTTGTCTTCCTCTTCAGTGTATGGTTTTTGGATTAAAAGTTCTTCTTTTGTGATATTCTACCAAACTTCTGGTTCCTTTCTGTAATATCCAGACTTTCAGATGAATCATGAATCATGACT
>PVJS01033824.1:0-21924 GCA_004027185.1 Glis glis
GTCATGTCCCCTAGGTGGGTGAGGTCACTTGCACCTCCTGGATCGAAGAACAATCAAGTCTCTCCTCAGATAGCCTTCAGCTATAGAAATGTATAGCACTTTTAACAACAAGTCTTAATCGTCCTGTTTGGCAAAGCTTATACCTCTTAAGGCTGTGTTTGCTTCTATGAGCCTGAAGCCAAAGAAATGGCTCCCGACATGGAATATCTTTATTTTACTTTCATTTTTTTGAAGGATATTTCACTGAGTATAAAATTCTAGGTTGGGAGCTGGGCATGGTAGCACCCACCTGTAATCCCAGGACTTGGGAGGCTGAGACAGGAGTATCACAGGTTCAAGGCCAGCCTGGGCAATTTAGCAAGACCCTGTTTCAAAAATCAAATCAATCAATAAATAAAAAGAACTGGGGGTGTAGCTCAGAGGTAGAGCATCCCTGCGTTTGATCCTCAGTACCACAAAAAAAAAGAAAAAAATGATTCTAGGTTGGCAGTTATTTTCTTTTATGTATTTAAAGAAGATATTCCATTACCTCTGTTTCTATCATTTCTGATGAAAGGTTGACTATCAATCTTATTCTTCTTTCTTGGAAGGTAATCTGTCTTTCTCTGACTACTTTCAAGATATTACTTTGTCTTTGGTTTTCAGTGGTCTAGCTGTGCACTTTTTTTAATGCAAATCTCTTGAAGTGTATAGCACTTCCTGTGTTTGGATATATTGGGGATTTTTTGAAAAACCTTGGCCACTATCAATCCAAATGTTGCTTCTTCTTCCATATTCTATCTCTACTTATATCTAAAATTAAACTTTTTTTTCTTTTTTTTCTGGGGATTGAACCCAAGGGCACTCTACCTCTGAGCTACACCCTCAGCCCTATTTTACTATTTTATTTTGAAGCAGGGTCTTGCTAAGTTACTATGCACTGTTGGCCTCGAATCTGGGATCCTCCAGTCTCAACCTCCCAAGTATTGGGATTACAGGCATGTGTCACTGCACCTGTCTTAAAATTAAACTTTTAAGTCTCATTACATAGTCTCTTAAGCTTTAAAAATGCCTTTTCATTATTTTTTCTTTTCCATGCTTTGGACTATGAGTATACTTAGAAGTACACTTGATGCTTATTAAGCAGAGTGTGTTTATTATGAACAAACCATGTCCCTCCAATTTCACTTTCTGCTTTGTCAAAATTAGCATCTTGGCAGTACCTGTCACATTAGTCACAGAATCTTTCTTACTTAGCGTTTTTTTTTTTTTTAGATGAAAATGTCTCACCCCCAGCCCTCTGCTCAGGGAAGCAGAGTTGGGCTATTCTGTACACAGCGGTGGCCAATCAGATGAGCTCTCTCTCTCGGATTTGGAGTAGAACAATGTAGGAGAACTGGTCAGTTAGTAACAAAAGGAGAGCAAGGCAGATCCTGAAGCAGATACCATGTAGGCAATAAAAGAGAGCTAGAGGGCAGACTCTCTTCTTCAGAACTGCTTTTCTCTAGAACATGTGTAATCTTATGAGAAACCCCATTTCTTTTTTTAAATATGCTTTTATTGGTGCATTATAATCTCACATCATAATGTAAATCATGTTGACAGTGACATACATGCACACAGTACTTGGTGCCCCCCTCCCTCCCCATCCCACCTTCCCCATACAGAGTACTGAGATTGACATTGGTATTTTCACATATGTACACAAAGCTGATAGTAGTAATTCCTTCAATGGTCCTCACTCTTCCCCCTCCCCTTTCCCTAGACCACCTCCCTGGCTCCACTCAGGGGGAAACCACATTTCTTAAGGTGACCTTAACGAGTCTCTCTTTCTTGAAACCAAAAGGGACTAATCCATCAAGGAATGTGTATCTGAGCTTCAGCAAAGTATTTTATTAAGACATGAAATACCCTAGTCGGGTGTGGTGGCGCACGCTTGTAATCCCAGTACATGGGAGGTTGAGACCGGAGGATCCGGGTTTGTGGCCAGCCTCAGCTACTTAGTGAGGCCCTCCGCAACTTTGTGAGACCCTGTTTCAAAATAAAGAATAAAAAATAGGGCTGGGAGTGTAGCCCGGAGGTAGAATGCCCCTGGGTTCCATCCCCAGTACCACACACACACACAAAAAGACATGAAATACCTTATGGACACAATTGAGAAATTCTCATTCAATGTGAATATAAACCAGTGAATTAGAAATGTATTAAGTAAAGATTCCCAAAAGATAATAATTAATGAATTGCTTCAGCCTGAAGGAAAGGTTCTTTTTGTTGTTTTCCTTTTTTTTTAATAAAAGTTTTTCCTTTTGACTCTGTTCTATTCAACACTTTTATCATCACTTTTGTTGAAGGCATACTGATCAAATTCACTGTGGAAAAACATTTTGTTCAACAGGATACTCAAGCTAGAACAATGGCTAAGTACAGCAAGATAATATTTAAAAAACAACTTTGATTATAAAAATAATATATTCTTATTGTCAAATATTTAGAAAATTATTTTCCTTTTAATCATCTATTTTTTGTGAAAATATAATTATGATCATAATTTAATACTATTTTATAAATTATTAAATATTATTTTACAGTATTTTAAAAATATAGTTGATCACCAGTGGAAAAATTCCAACAAGGTGAGTTTAGCACATTCGCAGTAAACTGTGGCATGAAACCCCAAAGTGACTACTCTAAATTACTACACATAAGAAGTATAAAATTTCTGGACAGTATAAAAACTCACCATGTGGTGGGCCCTCTCTCTTTTTTCATGACCTTCCTGGTGGACTCATCCAATAAAATCCTTTTATGCTTACCTTATCTGTGTCTCCCAAGTTCTTGTCACCCCAAAAGAAAGACTCTTTCTTTTGGGAGGATAAGAACTGAGGGAAACTTGATTCTCTGTGACATAAAACCTTTAAAAATTCTTGCAAATTTTGTAGGCACAAATTAGAACCTTGCTTTTTTTTTGCTATGCTGAGGATGAGATCCAGGACCTCATGGATGCTAGGCAAGCACTCTACCACAGAGCTATATCCCCAGTCCTTTATCTTCCATTTCTTTAAATACTAGTGAAGTTGGACATTTTTTCATATGTATATTGACCATTTGGATTTCTTGGTTTGGAGAATCTATGTTCATGGCTTTTGTTCGCTTTTCAAATAGGATGTGTATCTTATTCTTAAGAGCTTTTTATATATTAACCACCTTCCCCATTTTCTGAAATATGTGTTGCAAATATTTACTCCAAGTTTGTCATTTGCCTTTTGTTTATGGAGTTTTATTTTATTTATTTTTTAATTAGTTAACTAATTTATTTTTTTGGTGTGGTATTGGGGATTGAACCCAGGGGCATTCTACCTCTGAGCTATCCCCCCAGCCTTACTTTTTATTCTTTATTTTGAAACAGGGTCTCACTAAGTTGTGGAGGGCCTTGCTAAGTTGCTGAGGCTGGCTTTGAACCTACAATCCTCCTGTCTCAGCCTCCCTAGTACTGGGATTACAAGTGTGCGCCACCACACCTGGCTGAGTTTTATTTTTTTTAATAAAAATTTTTATTTTTAAGAAGTTAAATCTATCAGTCACTTTATTGTTTTTGCCTTTCATAGCATACTCAAAGATATCCTCAAATTAAATAACTATTTGCTTATATCTTCTGTCATAGTTAATTAATACTTAATATAGATTAAAGACCAGCTCATAGGTTCAGAATATTAATTAGATAACCTCTGGATGAGAGAGCTTCTATGTTGCTAGCATCAGCGTGCTTTGGATGTCAAAGAACTATTGAGATCTTGGGCTTCATTACTAGAGGTTAGGGTGTAGCAGGGTGTGGTTGCGCATGACTGTATCCCAGTGACTTGGGAGGCTGAGCCCGGAGGATCACAAGTTCTAGGCCAGCCTCAGCAACCTAGTGAGACCCTGTCTCAAAGAAAAAAGAAAAAACAAAAAACGAAAAAGTCTGGGGATAAAGCTCAGTGGTAGAGCACCCCTGGATTCAGTCTCTAGTATTATAAGTAAGTGAGTAAATAAATAAATAAATAAATAAATACATGTATGTTAGAGTTCAGAACCAGGGAGGCTACAGTCCTACACTACTGTCAAAATGATGAAGCTTCACAGTATGTTTGATTTAGATAGGCTTGAGATTATTTATTTTACTGGCTAATATTTGGACAATTATTGGGGAATCTGTGTAATAAAAATATTCCCTCATCCTCAAGATAAGACAGGCACATTTTCATAGTGAAACTATCATGGGAGAAGAGCTATCTCCAGAAGAGGGTCTGAAGGAGTTTCCAGAGGGCAGGGGGAACACAACTCAGGACCCGCGGGTTCTTGACATACCTGACAGGAAAGAATTTCAGCACGTGTCAGTAGAGGTACAGAGATTTATTTAGGGGAGAAAAAAATACACATTCAAGGGAGAATATGGGAACCACTTTAAAAGTGAGATATGTATTTGGGGGGGTTCCCAGCTCTTCTTTTAAAGGAAACTTCATGAAGGGCGGGGATGCAAAGGTGTATAGAGATGATATCAGTCTGGTGATCTCAAGACAGTTATGGTTGTCTGGTCATTCTCAGGCTCCTTCTGCTGACGTGGTCTCCTTTATCTGATCAATGGATGAAGCTGGAAAGCCCCCTAAATTACAGGTTTCTCAAAACATTATCTCTCTCTTTGCTTAAAGTATGTATTGGTGGGTCAATTAACAGTGCACAAGATAGATTTGCAGATTTCCCAGACGTTTGGGAGTGATAAGCCTGGGGAGACTGGCTTAGGGAGTGACAGGCCTGGAAAAGTATGCAGAACTTATGAATTAAAATTATATTTCCAGCTGGGCATGGTGGCACACGCCTGTAATCCCAGTACATGGGAGGCTGAGACAGGTGGATCGCAGGTTCGCAGCCAGCCTCAGCAACTTAGTGAGGCCCTCCGCAACTTAGTGAGACCCTGTTTCAAAATAAAGAATAATAAAAAAAAAATAGGGCTGGGGATGTAGCTTGGAGGTAGAATGCCCCTGGGTTCAATCCCCGGTACTGCCAAAAAAAAAAAAAAAAAAAACCAAAATAAAAAAATAGGGCTAGGGGTGTAGCTCAGTGATAGAACGCCCCTGGGTTCAATCCCCAGTACTGCAAAACAAACAAAAAATTATATTTCCTTGTCCTACCTGTATGTTTCCTTTCCACTTATTTTTTATTTCTTCTATTATACCTCAAAACAAGGTACATAAGAAATAGAGCTTCAATAGTTTGTTTTTATTTAGACTCTTAAGGTAGCTTGAGGTTGTCTGTTACAAATGTTACATGCATTAAAATTAAACACTTCTCAGAAAAATCTGTGCTTCTCATAACCACACCTACATTTCCAATTGATGTGGTACAAGTTTAGCTAAAATTTACTTGACATTTACAGATACAGAATTTAGCATTGAAAGCATTCCTTTTTAAAATGAAGAAGACAAAGATATCTGCTATTGCACTTCCCTTTTATTCAGCACCGAACCAGGCCAAATAAATAAATAAAAGGTATAAAAATTGAGCTGGGTGTGGTGGTGCATGCCTGTAGTCCCAGGACTTGGGAGGCTGAGATAGGAGGATTGCAGGTTCAAAGACCAGCCTCAGCAATTTAGTGAGACTCTCAGCAACCTAGTGAGACCTTGTTTCTAAACAAAAAAATAAAAATAAAAAAGGGCTGGGGGTGTAGCTCAGAGGTAGAATGTCTCTGGGTTCAATCCCCAATAACACACACATACACACACACACACACACACACACACACACACACACATATAAATTGGAAATGAAGAAATAAAACTATTATTCAGAGTCAGAATTTCATATGGTTTTAATTTCTTAGGACTCACCTGGACAATTTCACTAGCTGTGTGTATCATATTTTAAAAATGTTGTGTGGAAATAAACTGAAAGAGTTTTGTAGAGAAATAATCATGGTGGTTACAAAGAGACTTTGGGAAATATATAAGAAAAGGATTTGGGACGATTTCACCTGGGGAAAAGAAGACTCAGAAGGAAAAAAGGAGCCAAATTAGCTTGTCTGAAACTATCTAAAGGAAGAATTGTGCAGGGTGGTGGTGCATGCCTGTAATCCTAGTACTTGGGAGGCTGAGACAGGAGAATCCCAGGTTTGAGGCCAGCTTCAGAAACTTAGTGAGACCCTGTTTCAAAACAAAAAATAAAATAGGGTTGGGGTATAGCTCACAAGTAGAATTCCCCTGGGTTCAATCCCCAGTACCAAAAAAAAAAAGGAAGAATAGTTATGTGGAATCAGGATTATTCCACCCCCCAACTCACCTCCACAGGCCAAGAAAGTATAATCAGGGTCTTCAGAAGGAAGAGAGGAAGAGGAAGAGAGATACAAACTTTGGCAGAACTTTTAAGAGTCAGAGTGATTAAAAATTGTGACAGAGCTGCTCTAAGAGGTGAAAAGTTCATTGCCATTGGAAGTTTTCAGTCAAAGACTGAGTGACTATGTGAGGGGAATATTTATAGGATTCCTAAAGCTGTGGGAACTAAAGAACTCATATTTCTTGAGCACCCACTATCTGCATTGTACTGAGCCATGTGTTGTCTCATTTAATCATGACAACCCAATGAGGGACATCCTATTTCACTCCCATCTAGCAAATCAAATAGAAGATTTGAGAGACTAAATGGCTTGTCTGGTATCATGTAGGTGGTTACGTATGAGAGAGAACCTGAGTTCAGGCCCATACAATACGCTTCCAGAGCTCCAACTCTTAATCAGTGTACTAAACTGTCTGGAAAGAGTGTCTGGCTTCAGTAACCTCAAGATTTCTCCAAACCCTGAGATTGTATAACTGTATGGGAAGAAAAGTCATGTTTAAAGGGGTTTGTGTTAAAGATAAATTTTGCTGACAATGATGTTAGGTGGCTCTTATTTCAGTATTGAATCTTTAAGTTATGAATAAAATGAAAGTGATGGAAAATCTACTTATCATTTCTAAGTTAGAAAACTGTTGGATATTCATACATCTACTAAGGTACAAATAAATCAGTAGACAACGACTGAGATCCCAGACAGATGCTCTGGGGGCTCTGGCAATAAGACTGAGCCTATAAATACCAGATGTAGTATGTCTTAAAGAAAAACCAAATATCAGCAGCTTTGAAGCATCATGGTTTTGGGATTTTTCTTCTAAGCAGAGCCAGCACTTGATCTTGGGCTCTTTTCATATCATCTCTTAATGAAATTGTTTAGTTTAGCATTTTTGAATGTTATATCACTGAACTATAAAATTGTATCACAGCAACCACAGAATGTGTTTAAAATTTTCAGTTAGGTGCATATGTGTGTGTGTGTGTGTGTGTGTGTGTGTGTGTGTGTGTGTTTCCTTCAAATATAAAAACTAGATTAAATATACATAGAGGTAATGTGTGTGCAAGAGATAAGTACAGAGATTGGCCATATGCCATTGTTATTAGGAAGAAAGATACGCACACTAAGAGTTTTAACAAATTACAAATGCCAGGAAGAAAATAATATGGCTGTGTTTGAAAAGATCATGCTATTTACTTGACAGGCTCTGCCAGGGCAAAGTTACAGCTGTGGCCCTGCTTTGCAGATCATTTAAACAGGCTTTTCTTTATGTCACTGACACTTTGGCTGCATCCATGGAGCTTTGTCATCGCTAAATAATAATTATTATATGTGAGAAGATAACCCACAAACAGCTCAGTGTCAAAACCACCACGAAGGGATCAACAGAAACACACATTAGTTTAGATGCTTTGTGCTTAGTTTTTTAAATTTATTAACACCATCAGACTTGTTAGAAGAAAAATAGAAGAAAAAATTATGGATTATAATTTTAAAAAATTTGAGCCAGGCGTGGTGGCCCACGCTTGTAAGACTAAGACCGGAGGATCCGGGTTCACAGCCAGCCTCAGCTACTTAGTGAGGCCCTCCGCGACTTAGAGAGACCCTGTTTCAAAATAAAAAAATAGGGCTGGGGGTGTAGCTCGGAGATAGAATGCCCCTGGGTTCAATCCCCAGTATTGCAAAAAAAAAAAACACAAAACAGTGCTGTGTATATATGAGTACATATGTTTGTGTACATGTATATTTGCATTTATATTTTAAAAATAAGGAATGCCTTTTAATGTGATTATTTATATTTGAACATTTCTTATATTAGCATTCCTTGTAGTCTATTATCTTTGTGTTTAAATATATAG
The DNA here is from genome assembly GCA_004027185.1 of Glis glis. Classification (NCBI taxonomy): domain Eukaryota; kingdom Metazoa; phylum Chordata; class Mammalia; order Rodentia; family Gliridae; genus Glis; species Glis glis. The sequence goes on from PVJS01033824.1 coordinate 8,194, forward strand.
CGATAGCCGGGCATAGTGGCACACACTTGTAATCCCAGTACTTGAGAGGCTGAGACAGGAAGATTGCAGGTTCGAGGACAGCCTCAGCTACTTAGGCCCTTTGCAACTTAGTGACTAGAGTAATATTTTTAGGCTTTATGGCTTGCTTTGGGAAAAAGAGATTCTAGTTTCTTGACTCGCCTTGGGGAAGAGAAATTCTCATTTCCATGGTTTGTCCTGGGAGGGAGAAAAGGGAGAAGGAGATGGAAGGTCAGAGAGAAACTTTGCTTTTTGAGACCTACTTCTGAGGCCTTTACTTTGGGATATTGTTTTCTGAGCCCCAAATAACAGCTAGGAGAAGAAAGGCACAAGCATATGCAGGTGTGATTGGTATTTTTTTTTTTTTTTTGCGGTACCGGGGATTGAACCCAGGGTCATTCTACCTCTGCGCTACACCCCCGGCCCTATTTATTTTTTATTCTTTATTTTGAAACCGGGTCTCACGAAGTTGCGGAGGGCCTCACTAAGTAGAGAGAGAGAGAGAGAGAGAGAGAGAGAGAGAGAGACAGGGAGAGAGAGAGAGAGCGCTGAGGCTGGCCGCGAACCCGGATCCTCCGGTCTCCGCCTCCCAAAGTACTGGGATTACAAGCATGCGCCACCATGCCCGGCGTGATTGGTATGTAATATTTAATACTATTTAACAAGATAATTAGCTTTACTTAATTAATATATATGTATGTACTATACATTCCCATCTTATGTGAATCTTAAGAAAGATTTACAAAGACCCAGTTTCAAAATAAAGTATAAAAAATAAATAGGGCCGGGGGTGTAGCGCAGAGGTAGAATGCCCCTGGGTTCAATCCCCGGTAAAAGTAAGAAATGACCTGGTAACTGTTTGAAGGCTTCTTTTTCCGGGCCTATTTGGCACTTGGCTGTACAGGAGCAGGCAGGGCAGCACCCCCCCAGACTGAACATCTGAAGCACTGTACTTCCTGAAGCCTTTGAAAGTCACACAAGGCATGGGGGGGGGTCCTGTGGAAAATGATCTCTTGATTTTTTTCAGGACACGACTAGAATTTCAAATTGTTTTGTTTATTACAAGTTAGTTGAGTTTTCCTTTCTTTCTTTCTTACTTAAAGGAACGCTGATCCTTTAAAAGCTTTGGGGAAGGACACACTTTTTGTTTAACAGTCTGTCACTGAGGTGGAAGACTGGTTGGGATTTGAATGCTGCAGTGCTGTTTCGTGCTTTTATAGGTGTCTGTTGGAACTTTTCAAGCCTGAAAACTCTGAGATGAGAGATGTCATCCCCTGAGTGGCAGACAGTGCTCCCTGTGAACACCAGGGAGGCAGGCAGGACTCCTTTCCTAGCTGTGGGGTGGACCGTTCACTTTGTGCTACTCTTCTGTGATGGCCAAAATCTTCTTCAACTTCTTCAGCCTGTGATTTTCAGGGAAAAGAAATGCTTCCAATTCTAACTACATGGAGCTGTATGAGCAAAGCATTAGTGCTGCTCAGTTTGTATGCCTTGGTATATATTTTACATGTTTGGATTACAATAATTCCTCCCATTTGTATGAGGTTTTGCCATCTTAAAAGCACCTTATGCTTTTAATCCTCACAATAAACACTGATAGGAGGGTACAGGTGGCTCCTTGCTCACAATGGCTTCACTGGACACCCTGCTCTTATAACCTTTATTATTCTAAATATGACCCTCCTGGTATTGGCCAAATCTCTTCCTGGTTGACTGCCCGATTTTCATCATAGGTGACAGGAAAAACTGCTCTTATGTTGGTGCTAGGAGCCAAGTGGGAAATGTTTGGTTCTGTGGATACAGGTGTAAATGAAGCAAATCTGTATGCACTTGAATTAGGCAACACTCTTGCAAAGGCATTGCTTATCTGTATGGAAGAAGCACTACCCCCAGACAGCAAAGGGAGATGTTTGTATTGTGAGCAAAAGCTGGTTGGATTACTTTTGGAAGACAGTTGGAAAAGCATTATCTGTTCAGGGAAGAAGCCGCAAGAACTAAGAGTAGCATCAAATACTTTGTCCACAAAGTCTGCTAAAGATGTGCTATGGGTGTTTAATAATAAAATCAGTAGCTGAGATGGACAGAGGATGAGAAGGAGCTTGAGAAGGAGAAAAGAGAACACTGCAACATGGAAAACTTTAACATTCAAAGAAATTTCTACCCATTGAATCTGCAATGCTAGTTTTTAGACAGATGGCCCTAATTTTGATCACAGTTTGAAAGTCCTTAGAGCACTGAAGCATTTACTTACTCCAGGGAAATTTATCAGAAAAATAAAATGTCTTTAATTAGCACTTCTTTGAGCCAAGCATGGTGGCATAAGCCTGTAATCCCAGTACTTGGGAAGCTGAGACAGGAGGATTGCAGGTTCAAAGTCAGCCTCAGCAACTTAGTAAGGCTCTCAGCAAGTTAGTGAGACCCTGTTTCAAAATAAAGAATAAAAAATAGGGCTGGGGGTATAACCCAGAGGTAGAAGGCCCCTGGGTTCCACCCCTAGTAACACACACACACACACACACACACACACACACACACACACACACAGAACTTCTTTGGATTGATTTTTTTCAAGAGAAAAAATTTAATATATGCACACAGTTTTATATGTAACGCAGCATCACACCATGTAGGGCATTTACTCTTATTTTATACATTCAAATATGTTTGAAACACTTCTTAAGGCTATAAAACAGAACACAGAAAAAATAAACAGGAATATATTCAACACTTACAAAAAGTGATATGATAAAGAATATAAAGTACTATTTTCCTTTCAACACTTCAAAATATATATATATATATATATATATATATATATGCTTTTTTATACAAGTAACATCACAAATGATCACATCTTCACATGCTTATAAGTATTGTTTGTACTCAGTGTAAGGCTATTATTTTTCATATATAGTTTTTTTCTAGCTCTGTAAGAATGCACTTTCTAATCCATTCAAGTAAATTCAACCCCAAAGTCGCTGCTTCCCAACATTAAGACATGTACCCATTTATAGGATTTTCTAAAACTTACATTTAAGGGGGAAAAATCTCTTTAAAAAATCCCAATTAGTGGGAGAGTAAATGGCTAACAGTAGCAAAACCCTTAGTTCTTTGAAATGGACATAGTGGAAGTGAGCCATTATTAAGATTTTAAAACAAGGCCGGCGTGGTGGCACATGCTTGTAATCCCAGTACTTGGGAGGCGGAGACCGGAGGATCACAGGTTCACGGCCAGCCTCAGCTACTTAGTGAGGCCCTCCATAACTTAGCGAGACTTTGTTTCAAAATAAAGAATAAAAGAGCCAGGCATGGTGATGCACACTTGTAATCCCAGTAGTTGGGAGGCTGAGACTGGAGGATCCGGGTTCGCGGCCAGCCTCAGCTACTTAGTGAGGCCCTCTGCAAAACTTAGTGAGACCCTGTTTCAAAATAAAGAATAAAAAATAGAGCTGGGGGTGAGCCCAGGTAGCTGTGTACCTGGGCTCAATCCCCGGTACCACAAAGAAAAAATGTCTGTACATGTTCAGTATACTTTTAAATTACATTTTCCACCCATCTCCAGTTGGTTGAATCTGTAGATGTAAAATTCATTGGATATAGCAACTGTGTTCATTTATTATGCAATCAGTGTAGATGACGATTCTCCATACAGTGTAGGCACCATCTCTTCATGTTCTTTATTAAAAAAATTTTTTTCCTGGCTCTTTTCAGATCTCCCACAGCAGGAAAAAAAGGAGTAATGCTGTTATTATTCACAATGCCACCCCTCTTTGAACCTGCTTCTCTTTAACCAATCCTCCTCCTCCTCCTCCTCCTCCTCCTTCTCCCCCCCCCTTCTCTTCTTCTTTGTTTTTCTGGTACTAGGAATTAAACCCAGGGGTGTTCTGCCTCAGCACTATACCCCCAGCAATTTTCATTTTGAAACAAGGTCTCACTAAATTGCTAAGGGCCTTGCTAAATTGCTGAGGCTTGCCTTGAACCTCCTGTCTCAACCTCCCAAGTACTGGGATTACAGGCATGTGCCACCACACCTGACAATACAGCTCTCCTTACCTTTGCAGTTCCCTAGTACCATTTACTGTGCAGAAGCTTGTGGTAAGGTTACTCTGCTGCCTCATCGCCTATCTCCTCTCTCAGGGGTTATTCTGGGCTTCACTGATGATGACCACAAATAGGATTCTTACCCAGAGTATGCAGGAAAATGTAAGCTGTATTTGTTTCCTGGTTGCATTAAATTTACTGACAACCCCAGGCATGGTGGTGCACACTTGTAATCCCAGTACTTGGGAGGCAGAGACAGGGGGATTGCAGGTTCAAGGATAGCCTCAGCAAGTAGTGAGACTCTCATCAACCTAGCAAGACCCTGTTTCAAAATAAAAATAAAATGGGGGGGCTGTGGTTCAGAGGTAAAATGCCCCTGGGTTCAATCCCAAGTGCCACACACTCACACACAAAAAAATTACCGACAAGAAATTATAGCAAAACCAGAAAAAAATGTCTTTTGGTTTTGTCTTTACTTACATTCATTAGTTCAAACCACTGCATCTGTAGAATGCAATCTCTCTCGATGGCCACTGCACCTCTGCCTTCCAAACACTGCCACCAGCAGGGATGATAAGTGGGGGACCCAGGGGCAGAGCTAGACCAATCCCTTTGTGCAATGAAGTCAGTCCTTTGTTCTTAAAGGCTTACGATTGACCTTCAGGAGCATGACATCATGACTGGTCTCTAAATTCCTCAGGGAAACAGGCAAGGGATCCCAGGGGGTTGGTCTTACATGTGGCCTAGAGCCTGTGGGAGGGGTGGGGTGACCACCCTGGGTGCTGGTGATGGGGGTATACATAGAGTACAGGCTGCCCACCCGCCTCCCTGCCACCCCCTGGTGCTATGCACTGGGAGCGGCACCACAGCAGGAACATATATGGTGAGAGTTGGCATATAGCAGTGGACCACACGTACCTCAAAGCTTGTCTTTAGTCCCACAGGAGTAAGAATCACTCCAGATAAATGAGTCTGTACCTTCCAGTGGTGATCCTGCAAAAGAAGTATCTCACTGGCCAGTGGGAGCCATCTGCTTACCAGGCCACCTTCCTGCAGCTGACCCTGGCCCCCAGACCGGCTCACAGGTGCAAGGCTCAGAGCTCCTCTGGGCACCTGGACAGTCCTGTGTGGGGGATGGAGTAGGCTACAGAGAATCAAAGAATGCCTTGCAGGAGAAATGGGCTCTGGGGAGAAATGGGTACCTGGATCGTGGGAGTCCTGGTCTAGGCCTTCTATACTTTGCTCAGACAGCACTCTCAGCGATGGTCCTAGTCACTGGAGGAGGACTTACAGACTTTTGAGGAAAGAGCTTCTGATGACTGGGATCCTGGCATGGTCAGGTCTGGGCTCAGGAGCAGAACCGTGTTATACTCCCCAGCTGGTCTCTAGCTCTGGAAAGAAATGTAGACAATTCCAAGGAAGGCATTCCAAAGCACAGGACCCAGGGTGGACACCCAAGTCATCCAGCCTAAGGGAGGTACAGCAAGTACCCACTACTCAGTTTAAGAAAATAAATATTTTTTAAAGTTCCCTGTAAGCCCCTCCCTGGTCCCTCTACTCCCTGCACATTCATAGACAAATCCTAAAATTTCCTCAATTTTTTCTTTTTACCACATACATGTGTGTGCTTTAAAAAAGGGCATTGGTTTTTCATGTTTTTAACCTCACATAAATAGAATAAAATTGTATATAGTCTTGTTTTCTCATTGAATCCATAGATCAATCAGGAGGAAATCAGAATCTAATATTGCCTTCCAACCCATGAAAATGGTTTATTGCTTTAAGTTTTCTTTAATGTCTTTTAGTAAAGTTTAACACTCTTCTCCACAAAGGTTTTGTATTTATTTTGATAAATTTATTCATAGGTACTTGATATTGTTGATGCTGTTTAAATGGTATGTTTTTAATTTCATATTTTCAAACTACGTTAATTTTTGCCAGTGAATAAAAATGCAATTGATTTTTGTATATTGATTTTGTAATGAGCAATCTGACTAAGTTTCATAATATGTTTCTGCAATTGTGTATGTAGATGGTCATATGTTACCTATGAATAATGAGAGTTTTTGTTTCAGAAAAACCTGGTCCCAGTGTTTGAGAACCAGCCGCGGTGCTATTAGACCATAGAAAGAGGCAGACAGATCCAGGATTGCACGGAGGGCCAGGAGCATATCGTGGACAGCAACAAGGCAGGTGGATACCTGTACCCCAAGGCAAGAGGAAGGGCTTTATATGCTAAGCTTAACAGCCAACCAGAATGCACCTGGCCTTTCTCAAAGACTTTTAACATGTTCGAACCTCAGTTAAGAAACAGTCGGTGTCAGTGGCTGGCACACCACACTCAACTGACTATCTTAACAACTTTATTTGTCCTACAGGGTTTGGGATGTGTGCAGGGTCACCAGGTGGGCAACATGCATTATAACCAAGATGGCTGTAGACATGTCAAGCTGGATCCCTACAATTTTTGGACCTTTCCATGCAAATACTGTGTGTGTGTGTGTGTGTGTGTGTGTGTGTGTGTGTGTGTTACTGGGGAATTGAACTCAGGAGCATTGTACCTCTGAGCTATGCCCCCAGTCCTTTTTTGTTTTTTGTCTTGAAACGGGCTCTTGCTAGGTCGCTGAGAGTCATGTTACATTGCTGAGGCAGTCCTCCAACCTGCGATCCTCCTGTCTCAGCCTCACAAGTACTGGGATTATAGATATGCACCAACATGCCTGGCTCATTCATTGCTTTTATCCTTGTTTTATTGAGCTAACTAGATTCTCTAGAACAATGTTGAGCAGAGTGGTAATCACAGATACTCTTGTCTTTTTCCTAATCTTAAAGGAAATGTTTTCAGTGTTTCACCATTAAGTATGATGTGTGCCATGTGTTGAAGGTAGATATTCTTTAGAAGATTAAGAGAATTTCCTTCTATTCTTAGTTTCAGGGTTATCAAGAATTGATGCTAAATTTTACCATATTTTACATCTATTTAGATGATTACATTATTTTTCTCCTTTAATATTAATGTATTTCATTAATAAATTTTCTAATATTAATTCAACTTTGCATTCCTATAATGAATCCACCCTGGTCATGATCCATTAATTTTTAGGTACACTTGAGCATTTGGTTTATTAACATTTTCTTTAGATTTTGTACATTTACGTTTATAAGTGAGATTGTCCTCAAGTATCATTATTATGCTAATTTCATAATATGAGCTAAGGAGTGTTCCTTCTTTCTTGTTTTTGGGATAGTTAGTGATAGATGTTCCCTGAATATTATTTTAACTCGTCAGTAAAACTATTTGGTCCTGAGGAACTGTCACAGACTGAAAGAGACTAAAGAGACTTAAGATTCTAGTTGGATCCTGGATGAGAAAAAGGACAGTAGTAGTAGGGAGACTGGGATAATTCAAATATAGTCTGAAAATTAATTAGTTAATTCTACTGTACTAAAGTTGACTTCATAGTTTTGATTAATTGTACTATAGTTATATAAAATGTTAACAATAGGGGAAGCTGCATTGAAAGGTATATGGAAACTCTTTCTTGATACTATTTTTGGGACTTTTTTCTAAATCTAAAACTATTTCAAAGTAATGGTTTTTTAAAAGTCACAAGAGAAGTTTGGATGAAAAGGAAAAACAAATGCTGACAATCATTGAAGCTGAATGGTAGGTACATTTCAATGGCAGGTTCATTTCACGATTTTTCTCTACTTTTGTGCACATTTAAATTTTTGCAATAAAATTATTAAAGGAGAACAACCACAACTAAAATACTATTTGGTCTTGGTATTTACTTTGTGGGAATTTTTTTTTTTTTGGAACTGGGCTTGAACCCAGGGACATTCTACCTCTGAGCTACACCCCTAGTCCTTTTTATTTTTTGTTTTGAAACAGGGTCTTGCTAGGTTGCTGAGTATCTCACTACTTGCTGAGGCTGTCCTTGAACCTGTAATCCTTTTGTCTGTGCTTTCCAAGTATTAGGATTACAGGTGTGTGCCACCACACCCAGCTTGTGGGAAAATTTTAAATTGATTCATTTTCTTTAATGTATTTTGGACTATTGTTTTCTATTTAAGGAAGTTTTGGTAAATTATATATTTCTAGAAATTCATCCATTTTTTCTAAATTTTCTAACTTCCTAAAATTCTTCATAACCCTCCTTATTAGCCATTTAATGTCTGCGTCATGGTAGTTATGATCTTTCTTTTGTTCGAATAATTATTTACAAAAGGCTTTTCAAAGAAAGAATTATTAGCATTGTTATTCCTCTCTGTTGTGTTTTTGTTATCTATTTTATTGATTTCTATCTTTATTACTTTCACTCTTTTATTCTTATTTAGTTATTGTTTTTCTAACTTTTAGCCATTAATTGTTGGCTGTTCATCTTTTTATTTATTTATTTATTTATTTATTTATTTATTTATTTTTGCAGTACTGGGGATGGAATCCAGGGGCATTCTACTTCCGGGCTACACCCTTCAGCCCTATTCTTTATTCTTTATTTTGAAACAGGGTCTCACTAAGTTGCGGAGGGTCTCACTAAGTAGATGAGGCTGGCCGTGAACCCGGATCCTCCAGTCTCAGCCTCCCAAGTACTGGGGTTTCAAGCGTGTACCACCATGCCCAGCTGGCTTTTCATATTTTCTAATAAAGCATTTAAGACTGTAATTTCTCAATGAATCTTACTTTATCTGCATTGGATACATTTTTATTTGTAGAATTTTCATTGTCACACCTTTCAAGTGTTTTCTAATTTTCATCATAATTTCTTCTTTGGCTCACAAGTTATTTAAATGAGGATATCTTGATTTCTCACATATGGACTTTTCTAGTTATCATTTTGTTATTGATTACTAATTTAATTGCATTGTGATCAGAAACTTGGTCTGTATAATTTCAATCTTTTAAAAATTGTTGAAGTTTTCTTTATAACCCAGCACGTGGTCAATTTTAAAAAATATCCCTTGTTGGTTGTAAAGAATGTGTATTCTATAGTTGTTAGGTGCAATGTTCTATATTCTTATTCAATTAGAGCCAGTTTGTTAATTGTGTTGTGCTAATCTTCTACCTCCTTAATGATTTTGTCAACTTGATATAGGTACTTAAAAGTGTAGAGAGCTCTTACATCTTTCTAGAGAACTGAATCTTTTATCTTTATGAAATTATTTATTTCTCATAAAGCTTTTTACCTTAAAGACTCTTTTGTCTGATACTAATATAGCAATGCCAGTTTTTTTGTTAATGTCTGCATAGTATAATATTTTTCATGCTCTTATTCTAATTTTTTGGAATCATTTTATTTTTATTTTTTAAATGAACTTAGGGCTCGGTTAGTAGGGCCTGAATAGCCACATTGAAATAGTATGCAACTTTATTTTTATTCTTTTCACAGCTCTAGGGATCGAACCCTGGGCCATGCACATGCCAGGAAAACACTCTTGTGTTGAGCCACACCACCAGTCCAGAATTCTTTTACTTTAAATATGACTTAAGTAAAGAGAATATAAATAAATTCTTTAAAGCAGATATACCACCCAGAAATTTTTGCCTTATAAGTTGATCATTTAGTCTATTTCTACCTATTTCATTTCTTGATATATTTAAATTTATTTCCACCATCTTATTATGTGCTGTATATGTGTCTTGAACTTTCAATATTCATTTTTCCTCCATCTTCACCTACTTCTATATTGATTATTTTCTCTTTCCATCCTTTTGCTTCGTAGTTAAGAGGTCATACACTCTTTCAGTGGTTAGGCTAAAAATTTTAACTTGGATAGTTAATATTTACCGTCTGTCTGAACAATAAACTTTTCAATTCTTTTTTTTTTTTTTGTGGTACTGGGGATTGAACCCAGGGGCGTTCTACCTCCGCGCTACACCCCTGGCCCTATTTTTTTTATGCTTTATTTTGAAACCGGGTCTCACGAAGTTGCGGTGGGCCTCGCTAGGTAGAGAGAGAGAGACAGACAGACAGACAGAGAAAGAGAGAGAGAGAGGAGAGAGGAGAGAGAGAGAGAGATCGATCAATCGATTGATTGCGCGCTGAGGCTGGCCGCGAACCCGGATCCTCCCGTCTCTGCCTCCCAAAGTACTGGGATTACAAGTGTGCGCCACCACACCCGGCTAAACTTTTCAATTCTGATGGTCCCCTCCTGGCTTAAATGCCATTGACAGGTGTGTTTTTCATTTCTATCTTGTGTTTTTTTAACCCTTTAAGAGATTATTATTGCTCTTTATAGCCAAGATTTATTTACAACTAACCACATAGCCCTTTCTTTGCCCTTCATTCCTTTCTTCACTTCTGACCTTTCCTGTTCCCTTTCTTCCTGTGTAATGAGCAGACCTTAAAATTCCCTTTAGAGAGGGGCTGTTGGTGACAGACTTTCTCAGTTCTTGTTTGTTCCTTATGTCTGATTTTGCCATTGTTCTTGAAAAATAATATGCGAATTAAGGTTGACAGTAATTTTCTTTGAACACATTGAAGATTTTAAACTTTTTCTGGCTTCCATAGTTTTTAAAAGGTATAATTGTCTTTCTGAACATAATCTGTCCTTTCTTTCTCTGGCTGTCTTTCCCTTTTTTCTCTTTGTTTAAGGTATTCTGTAGTTCTACCATAATGTGTCCAAGTGTGAATTTTACTTTATTTATCTTTATTGGGATTGTTGGGCTTTTAAAATCCATGGTTTGCCATTTCTGGAAAATTTCCAACTATTATCTCCAATTATTACATTTATTCTTTCCTTTCTCTCCTGTCTGGGATGCCACTTAGATAATTCTCACAATATCTCCATGTTTTATAAGCTCTCTTTCATATTTTTTAATCTCTTTGGTCTATATTCTGTAATATTTCTTGGATCCTTCCTAATCTATTTTCCAGTTGTGGTTATTCTACTGTTAAACCCATCTGTTGTGTTTTTAATTTCAATTATTATAGCTTAAACTTCCGGTAGTTCTTTTTGAGTCTCATTCAAATCTTCTGGTCATATTTTCTGTATATTTTAAATTCTCTCTCTTCCTTCAAAATATTTAACATACTTATTTTATATCCTATGTTTGCTAACTCTAATAGCTGAAGCTTTACAGTCTGATTCTGTTGTTGGTTGCTCTTGCCGGCCCTTCTGTATTTTGTGATTCTGACCATGTGTCTGTAGTTATTGAGAATTTATCAATGGTTAAGTTGTTGAGTCCTGTATTGATGATAGGTACCTCTCAAATAAATAAAGTAAATTTGCATTTGTTTCTGCCAGTTGCCTGGAAACTACAAATTAAGGTTTACTTCATTTATTTTAAAATACTTTTATTGGTGCATTGTAATTACACATCATCATGAGATTCAAAGCAATACAAACATACATGCACACATCACTTGGTGTATTTCCCTCCATATCCCACCCTGCTCCCCCCTCCCCATCCATGTTAATGAGATTGGTAGTGATACCTTCAGATATGGTCATAACATTATTTGACCTGTTTCTTTCCTCAATCCTCCTTTTCCCCCTTCCCACCTCCCTCCTTCAATCCCCTTCCACTATTCTACTGCTCTCTCTCCTCATTTCTCTGAAGTCCCTTTCATTTCCTGTTTTCTCTCTAGGTTCCACATATGAGAGAAAACGTATGACCCTTGACTTTCTGAGACTAAATGAAGTTCTTGCTGAGGTCCTTTGGACTCGCAGCCGTGGTGTGGATTTGGGCCACAGGACGGTTGGTGCCGGCGATGTTACACATGCTCAGGAGATTTGTTTCTCCCTCAATTTAGAATCAAGTCGCAGAGCAGGCAATTTTCCTTGGAATTCTTTGGAGAGGGAAAGGCAGTAGGTTTGTTTGTAGCTCATCTTTACACAAAGGGTGCACACTTTTGTGGGTTCAGGCTTAGACAGATATGGAGGGTCTGCAATTGCCCCTCATTTTGTGTGTACTTTGATCACCTATGTGGTGGCAAATGCTGTCAAAGCAAAAGCCCCCCCCCCTTTCTGCTTATCTCCTGGATTCCCACTTGAATTTCACCTCTAAGAATTACTTACTTGAGCCAGCATAAAAATTCATTTCAAAAAATTGAAAAGTACTTTGTTGACCATTTGCAGTTGTTTTCAGTAAGAGGATGGGGCAAGATACCTAGTTTGACATATCACCAGAAACAGAAGTCCTTCCGCCTCTGCCTGGGGGTTAAAGTTGATCTTGAGGGTTCCTTCCTGGGTCCTCCTCTCTCCTTAGTCTGTATGCCCTCTCCCCTTAGACAATTTTATCCCTTCCTACTATTTCCGGGCTTTTAACAATCATCCCTGGAACTATACCTCTATATCAGTTTCCTGTGACTGCTGAAACAATTTTACTACAAATTTGGTGGTTTAAAACAACACACATAGGTTTTCTTATAATTCTGAAAGCCAGAAGTCTATAAAGTCAGTTCCACCAGGCAAACGTTGAGGTATCAGCAGGGCTGATCTCTCCTGGAGCCTCTAGGGGAGAATTCCTTCTTTACTTCTTCCAGCTTCTAGAGGCTCCCTGCATTCCTTCGATTGTGACCCCTTCCTCCTGTCACTCCAGCCTCAGTTGGAGTTCCCACGGTTACACCCACTACTCCCTCTTTTGTAGTCAATTCTTCCTCTGCCTCCCTTTTATAAAGACACTTGGGGTCCACCTGTATACTCTCCAGGCTAATCTCCCCATCTCAGGATCCCTAATGTAACCACTTCTACAAATCCCTTCTGCTATATAAGATAACATTCACAGATACCAGGGATTAGAATCCCCATATCTTTGGGGGTCACTATTCAGCCTATCAAAACCTCCAACCTTCATTTCTAGACCCAGATCTTCAGTAATGAAAAAAAAATATTTTTGGTGGTACTGGGGATTGAACCCAGGGGCATTCTACCTCCAAACTACACCCCCAGTGCTATTTTATTTTTTATTTTGAAACAGGGTATCACTAAGTTGCAGAGGGTCTCACTAAGTAGCTGAGGCTGGACCTGAATCTAAGATCCTCCTGTCTCAGCCTCCCAAATACTGGGATTACAAGCGTGTGCCACCATGCTTGGCCAGTAATGCAATTTTTAAATCAAATTGTTCGTATGGACAGAGACTTCACCCCCTACCAAAAAATAATTTGTAGTCCCATATGGATATTTGGATTTTTAAAAAATTATTCTTCACTTAGTAACTAATTTTTAGAAATTTTGTCTCATATTTACTCAATATTTAATAAAAACTGTGTGTGTGTGTGTGTGTGTGTGTGTGTTTACTGGGGATTGAATCCAGGGGAATCTACCTCTGAACTTTTTAAAAAGTTTATTTTTTTGTTTTGTTTTGAAACAGGGTCTCTCTAGGTTGCTTAGTCTCCCTACTTGCTGAGGCTGTCCTCAAACCTACTATCTTCCTGTCTTAGCCTCCCAATTACTAGAATTACAGGCTTGTACCACCATGCCCAACTAAAACTATTTTTTAAAAATTGGGAGGCTGAGCCGGGCGTGGTGGCGCACGATTGTAATCCCAGTACTTTGGGAGGTGGAGACCGGAGGATCCGAGTTCGCGGCCAACCTCAGCGCGCATGCGCGGGCGCGCGTGATTTATCTCTCCTCTCTCCTCTCTCCTCTCTCCTCTCTCCTCTCTCTCTCTCTCTCTCCCTAGTGAGGCCCTCTGCAACTTCGTGAGACCCGGTTTCAAAAATA
>PVJS01033825.1:0-21922 GCA_004027185.1 Glis glis
CAGAGGTAGAAAGCTCCGAGGTTCCATCTCCAGTAACACACACACACACACACACACACACACACACACACACACAACACATACATAAATAAATAAATATTTAAAAATCTTGTTATAATAGTTGACAAAGTAAATCTAAGTAAATTTGAAAGCTTGAGTTGTACTGTAGTTTTTTATAACATTTTATAACTAGCTTTACTTATTTACTTTATTTATTTATTTATTTATTTATTTATTTATTTATTTGCTGTACTAGAGATTAAACCCAGGGGCATTCTAAATCCAAGCTACACCCCCAGCCCTATTTTTTTATTCTTTATTTTGAAACAGGGTCTCACTAAGTTGCAGAGGGCTTCACTAAGTAGCTGAGGCTGTCAGCAAACCCAGATCCTCCTGTCTCAGCCTCCCAAGTACTGGGATTACAAGGGTGTGCCACCATGCCTGGCTCACTAACATTATTTTTAATACTATCAGTAGTTAACATTAGTAAGTGTTTCTTATTTGGTAGACACTATGCTAAATACTCAATCTGCTGTACAAGCTTGCATTTTGCCCAGATAGTGACAACTTTATATCCCTTCCCATGTACCCTTCTTCAATACAACATTCTAATTCCCCTATCAAGTGTTAGTGTCTAATTTCCCTCCCCTCAAATATGGAAAAATGTGTAACTGAGTAGAAGTGGCAAGGTGTGATTTCAGTTTTTCTTTTGCATGTAAGTCATGGGCTCCAAGAACCCAGGGTGTGGGGAATCCAAGCCACAGGGAAGGGTTCCATGCTTCCAGTAGCCTCTAATGCTAGACTTCCAGTTGGCCCAGCCAAGGCACCAGACATCTGAGCGAACAAGCCTTTACATGATGCCTCCCTTGGTCATAGATCCATTCCCAGACTTTAAGTCTCCCCAGCCCCAGTAATGAGGAATGAAGATCAATATTTCCAGTTTACCCCATTGAAATTCCTGACCACTGAATCTGTAAGCATATTAAATTTGCTGTTTAAAGTGCTAAATTATGCCAGGCATGGTGGCTCACACGTGTAATCCCAGTACTTGAGAGGAAGATCTCAGGTTTAAGATCAGCCTCAGCAACTTAGCAAGACCCTGTTTCCAAATAAAAAATAAAATAGGGCTGGGGTGTAGCTAGAATGTCCTATAGAGGTAGAATGCTTAGATGGATTATTAACCCTATTAAATCAATGAGTAAAGAATATTTCCTAATGGTCTCTACTAGTTGATAAACTAAAAACTACACAAGTTAATGACCTCTATCTAGTACACACTGTCACTATAAGTGCTTCCACTGCATTCATGGGAACATTCCTTCTACTCAAATTTGAGAGGGGACAGATATTTGCTTATTCAAAAATATTCATAAAGCAGCACAATTCACAATAGCCAAGTTATGCAACCAACCTAAGTGTCCATCAACAGATGAATGGATGAAGAAAATGTGGTACATACACACAGTGGAGCTTTATTCAGCCATAAAAATATGTCATTTGCAGAAAAATGGATGGAAATGGAGAACATCATGCTATATGAGATCAGTCAGACTCAGAAATCAAGAGCTGAATGTTTTCTTTCACATGCGTCAGCTCGAGCTATAACAGGAAAGAAAAAGGTCTTCATGAAAATGAGGAGAGAGACCAGTAGATAGTAGACAGGGACTGGAGGAGGGAGGAGGGGAGACAAAGGGGATGTGTGGGTAAGGAAACACTCCAGATAATGTTATCTGCATATATGAATGTGTCACTATGAATCTCACTATCATGTACAGGGAGGGAGGAGGAGGGAGATGGAAACAGACCAAGTGATGGTACGTGCACATATAGATGTATCACTATGATGTACAATTACAATGCACCGGTAAAATAGTAATAAAATTAGTAATCTATAAAAAAGATATTTTATTAGATAAAATAAAATGAGCATCTAATTTTCTATTCTACTCAGAAACCCACAATTCTGTCAGTTACTATCAGAGAAAATGATAAAAAAAAATACGGCAGCAGAAAAGACATTTGGGAAAGGTCAAAAATTTCTAAACTAATTAACACCTTTACCTTTCAAGCAGGTTGTACCCAATCTACCAGGGCTATATCTTGGATTAGATGATTCTTGTTCAAATTGACACGTGGAAAGATAAAATCATCACCTTACACCTGCCTTTAGGATAAATTGCACATTTTATTACAGGTTGCTTTTTCTATTTAGAAAAATAGGTTCAAGTATACTTTTAATCAAACCTGTATCTTAAATATTTAATAAATTACATTTAATTTTACATTGGCATGTAAATGATATATAGTTGATATGTAAATCATTTCAACATTAGGTACACTTTTATCCTTTCAATATGTTAAGCAAAGGCTACAGTTGGTGTCCCCAAAAGATTTACAATTACCATTAAGTTTATAGAGCCCATTGAGGAAAAGAGACTTGCTTTCACCCTCCTGGATATGAGAAGCTCTTTCCCCTAAGTTTGTATTACTTAATATGAACAAATATTTCTATCATAATTACCCTACTTTATTTTTTTTTCAGTACTGGGGATTGAACCCAGAGGCATTCTACCTCCAAGCTACACCCCCAGCCCTATTTTTTATGCTTTATTTTGAAACAGGGTCTTGCTAAGTTGCGGAGGGCCTCACTAAGTAGCTGAGGCTGGCAGCGAACCTGCGATCCTCCTGTCTCAGCCTCCCAAGTACTGGGATTACAAGTGTGCGCCACCACACCTGGTATAATTAGCCTATTTTAAACCATCAGCACATTCCTGAATTTATGAAAAGCCTTTGAACTAATCTTCCCAATAGTATGTTATTGCCTCTTCAATCCTATCTTTGTCAAAAAGTTAGCATTTTTTAAGCATAAAAATCTAAGAATTAAATTAAGAAATGATCCTCCCCTGCCTTAAACTTTCCAATGAAATCCCTCAGGGAAAAAAAATTTAAATCCCTACTCTTGGCCCAGGTGGCAATCACCTGTAATCCCAGTATTTGAAATGCTGAAATAGAAGGATTGCAGGCTCCAGGCCAGCCTCAACAACTTAGTGAGGCCCTCAGCAACTTAGTGAGACCTTGTTTCAAAATACAAAGGGGTAGGTGCACAGCTCGGAGGTAGAATACCCCTGGGTTCCATCCCCAGTATGAAAAAAAATTCTCTACTCTTAAAGGCCTTCATATCTTCTTATCTGCCCTCACTATGGTCCCCTCTCCCCTTCACTCATTGTGTCCCAGCCACACTTGTCATCTGCTGTCCCATACGCCCTCCAAGTTCAGTCTACCCTTGGGGCTTTTACACTATCCAAAAGTTCTGTCCTCAAACATTCAGATCTGTGGCTCCTTCTGTCATTCATTTCAACTAAAATGTCAGTTTCCACTGCAGAGAAGCATCCTCAAATATCACATTCTAATATAGCCCTATTCCCACTTCAGTTCATGCTCTGTCAAATCCCTCTTTCTATTTTTCCTTAGTTTTTAATTGCCATCTAAAATTTTACTATTGGTGTATTCATTTTCTGTTTACTGTATAAATCTAAAGAATATAAGCTCCATGAGAACAAGGCCTTTTTCTGCCTTGCCTTTTCCAAGTAACAAGGAATCATCTGTTCAGTGAATAAATGACTGGAAATGCAAAAGAAAACAAAACAAAATAAAACTGATTCTGAATACCAGGAGTGTGGATGGACTGGTGAAAATGGAGAAGATGATTGAACTAATACAAACACAAGATAGGGCTGTTATAATGACCTTGACATAAGCAAGTAAATATTGTCCTCCCATACTAAGATCTAAAACTTGACTGCATACAAGATGAAAACAATTAAGACATTTAATGTACATGTCTTTTGTAAATCCGGGACTGATACAACTACTTTATTATTATCCCTGTATATCCAACTGTAAAGGAGCAGCTTTTTGCTACAAGAGGAGTTTTGTTTTTTTTGTTTTTTTGTTTTTTTTTTTTGCGGTACCGGGGATTGAACGCAGGGGCGTTGACCTCCGTGCTACGCCCCCGGCCCTATTTTTTATACTTTATTTTGAAACCGGGTCTCACGAAGTTGCGGAGGGCTTCACTAGGTAGAGAGAGAGACATGGAGAGAGAGAGAGACAGGGAGAGAGAGAGAGAGAGAGAGAGAGAGAGAGAGACAGGGAGAGAGAGCGAGAGAGCTGAGGCTGGCCGCGAACCTGGATCCTCCGGTCTCCGCCTCCCAAAGTACTGGGATTACAAGCGTGTGCCACCCACGCCCGGCTGAGGAGTTTTATTTTTATAAAGTCTGTGAAATTATGTATATATGTACATAAGTGTTTTGGGTAGAATTACGTCCCCCACAAAGCTATGATCAAGTCATAACACCCAGTACCTGTGAATATGATCTTATTTCATTAATTTAATTTTTTTGTGGTACTGGGGATTGAACCCAGAGGCATTCTACCTTTGAGCTACACCCCCAGCCTGATTTTATTTCTTATTTGGAAACAAGGTCTCGCTAGGTTAATGAGAATCTCACTACTTGCTGAGGTTGTCCTGGAACCTGCGATCCTCCTGTCTCAGCCTCCCAAGCACTGGGATTACAGGTGTGCTCCATCATGCCCGGCTTCATTAATTTAATTTTAAATGTTAACTTGCCTGGACCACGTTGCCCAGATATGTGGTCAAACATTAGTCTGGACTAATGTTTTTGTGAGATGTTTTTGGATGAGATTAACATTTACATCAGTGGACTTTGAGTAAGGCATGGTGTCCTTCATAATGTGAGTGGCCTCATCCAACCAGCTGAAGGCCTGAATGAGACAATGAACTGACCTCCTCATGTAAAAAGGGATCCCGCCACAAGACAGACTTGGGTTTAAACTGTAGCATCTGCTCTTCCCTGGGTCAAGCCTACTAGCCCTTCTTGCAGATTTTGGACTTAGCCACTACAATTGCACGAGACAGTTTTTTTTTTTTTGAGGTTGAAGGCTCTCAGTTAATACTGCAGCAGCCCAGTCTTTTTTATATCCTTTTAGAGCACAAGAAATAGATACAAAGTCCCCTCCACCATACAATGTCAACGCCCCTTCCTGTAAACCTGATCTCTCCAGACCACCTCCCTCCTCCGCCTGCACCTGGGAGTCATGTGCCCTTGGGTGGGTGAGGGTTCCTCTTACTCCTGGATGGGAGAACGGTCAAGTCTCTCCTCAGATAACCTTTTTTAAATCAATCAATCAACTCCTCTATATACACATACATACACATGCACATATACATATACATATACATATACATATACATATACATATATAGACAGTCATGTATCATATAACATTTTATACTGATGTGCAATAGTGGTCCCAGAAGGATTATATCACCTAGTGATATCATAGCCCTCTTAGTTTATGTAAATATACTCTATGATTACTAAAAAATCACCTGACTCATTTCTTAAAAAGTGTTCCCATTATTAAGCAACACATGATTTTTCTATAGATAGGTAAACAAAAACACACAAACATCCTTTTAGTTCTGTTTTTCTGGAGAACTCTGATTATCACATTTGTAAATAGGGTCTTTGCAGATGAATGAAGCTTCAGATAGGATATACTGGACATTGGGTTAGGGTGCACTTAATCCAGTGACTGGTGTCTTGATACAAAAGAAAATTTGGGTACACAGATAATAAGAAAGAGGCCATGTAACAGTGGAAGCAGAAATTGAAGTGATGAATTCCCAAGCCAAGGAACACCAAGAATTCCTGACAACCACTGAAAGCTAGGAGAGAGGCATGGGTCAATTTCTCCCTAAAGTGTCCAGTAAGAACAAACCCAATATTATTTCACACTACTAGACCCCAGAACTGTGAAAGAATAAATTTCTGTTATTTTAAGCCACCTAGGTTGTGATGATTTGTTATGGCAGCCCTAGAAAACTAATATAATAATTTCCAAAAAGTATTTCAAAAGAAAATATCATGGTATACTCTGTGAAAGGTATCCACAAAAAAAAAAAAAGGAGGACTAACTCTGGAACTGAAAAGATCAACTCCAGTGATAACATGTGCAACTCATTAGACTATTCTCTATATTATGGTTTTGACAAAGATAATTTTATAAAATCAAAACCATATGTAAAATATATCTTTATTTGCATTGAGTTTAAAAATCTGTTTTTGTATTTTGATTGTGTGCTTTTTCATAAGTATTTCAGCATAATCTTTTGCTTGCTTTTAGAGAACTCCTCATGAAAATCCCTCATCACCCCTCAGCCTCATCCCTCAGCATGAAAGATACAATGTTTTTAAGGATGTAAAAGGAAAACTTGAAATCATAGAAGTGGGTTTTCATCTGGAGCTTGCTTAAGCAAAGTGAATAATAAGACAATTATGCCGGGCGTGGTGGCACATGCTTGTAATCCCAGTACTTGGGAGGCTGAGACTGGAGGATTCGGATTTACGACCAGCCTCAGCTACTTAGTGAGGTCCTGTGCAACTTAGTGAGACCGTTTCCAAATAAGGAATAAAAAATAGGACTGGGGGCGTAACTCGGAGGTAGAATGCCCCTGGATTCAATCCCCAGCACCACAAAAAAAAAGACAATTATACATTTGTAAAGTTAATTATTTAGATAGCATGAAAATGAGTACTGATTTGTTTAAATAAAACTCATTTTTTTCTACTGGCCACAGGATAATTATTTGACTCTTTTCTTGACCCTAAGTATTTAGTTTTTTTAATATCTAAGAGCTTATTTCTGTATTAGTTATCTAACGAATGCTGTACATATTACTACAAGTTCAATTGTTGAAGAAATTCATTCCCTCACTGCTGCATGCTATTTGGAGGACACAGGAGAGAATCCACATCTTGCCTCCTTCAGCTCCTGGCGACTGTCTGTATTTCCTGACTTGTAGCCACATTACTCCAATCTCTGCCTCCATGGAAACACTGAATCCCCCTTGTCCTCCTCTTCTGCATGTCTCTCGTAAAGGGCTGTTGGTCACTGTATTTAGAATCCATCTAAATAATATAGAACTCCTTACATCACATTTCAAAATCCTTAACTTAATCACAACTGCCAAAGACCCTTCTCCATTCACATGCTCCAAGGATTAGGATATACATTTCTGAGGAGGGGTCCCCATTGAGCCTACTAAACTTAGATTGTTACTCATGAATTCCTCTTCAGGTTGTCATTCAGTCCTGCTTTATTCATCTTTCAGATGTTATTTTTTGAATGAAAATATTTTGCACCTGTATCTTTTGAAGCATACCAAATAGCAACAATTGATTTAATTTTTCAACTCTAATTAGAAAAGAGGTAGAAGTAGCTATTATCATTCAAATAAATAGTTGGGACTTCACATAAAATAAATATACCTCCATCATTGCAATTATAATCTGAATGTTATTTTTTGAAGAAAGTCTATGAGCAGCTAAAATTAAAAGACTCTCAAACTATAAAAATCGACATAATATAGATGAAATGATTCATATGCCTCCATTTGGATTAACAGAATGAGTTTTCCTATTTTTGTTTATGTGAGGTCACCTTATTCTGTAGTTATGTTATGGTTTGGATCTGGTCTGTCCCACAAAGTCTCATGTGTTCAGAGATGGGCTTTGGGAAGTGATTGGATCATGAGCTCTGACATCATTAGTGGATCAATCCATTGTTACCTCAATGGACTGCTGGGATATAGCATCTATTTGGAGAAAGTAGGTCACTGGGAGTGTGTGGTGAAAGGTTTTATCTTCTCCTGGCCCCTTCCCCTTTTTCTCTTTCTGTTTCCTGGCTGCCATGAGCTGAACAGCTTTCCTCTGCCATATCTTTTTGCCGTGATGTTCTATCTCACCTCAGGCTCAGAGCCATGAAGCTAGCCAACCATGGACTGAAACCTTGAGCCAAAATAAATCTTTCCTCCTTTAAGTTATTCTTGTCAGATATTTTGGTCAGAGTGACAAAAGGCTGACTAATACATATTAAACAATATCAGTTATCTTTCCCTTCTTCTTCAAAGAGTATTGAATGCTACTGGGTTCAAATCTGCTCTTTTCATATATCTTATCTCTGTTAATGACATCATTATCCATTAAAAACTGGAAATCTACCATTACATTCTCTTTCTTTCACCTTCTCTACATCTACTCACTTATAGAGACCTATGGATCATACCTTCTAAAAGTCTTTGGAAATTCATTGTATTCTTTCCATCTGTCTTCTCAATTTTCCCCATTATCTTTGTTCAAGTATGTATCTCCTCTTATTTCATCAATTTAAAATTTTAACATGATATTCTTAGCTTACTTAAGGTTCTATGACTTCCTGTACATTGCCTTTGAGTTTTGTACCCTTTCCAAAACACAAATCCACTCAACTCATTCCCTGATTTAGAAAACTCCTGGAGTTTCACAGTCATAGGGTGAAGTCCAAATTACTCTTTATGATATACAAACCTGTATTCCAATAACCTCCGACTCCCTCCACACTCTAGCTACATTGATGTTTACACTATTCTTCAAGAATTTCAGACAATTTTGTTGATAGGTTTTTGACTTGAAATGCACAACACTATCCCATTACTTTTTCTCCTTATTTAATAATAAATTCCTATTTATCTTTCAATAAACTATTCAAATATCTCTATGACATCTGTCTCTATTATTTTTAGTAAAAATGGGTATATTTTTATACACAAAAAAGTAGGACTAACATTCACACATTACTTGTCTGAATGACCTATTATTAAAATGCTGAAATAGTTTCCTGCTGGTTTTATTACAATATAATCAGTGTTGTGAGTCCTCAAATATCTTCCCAATCATCACAGCTGCCAAGGTGCTTCCCTAGAAGCCTGGATTTCCCCAAAAATCAATTAAGTAAAAAGGAAATACCTAATTCTACAGGAAGAGCTCAGAAGTATGTCCCAATTATATGGCCAATATATATTCTGATATCAATGACTATGTGTTCTTTCACTTTTTGAGAATTTTGAATATTACCTCTGTAAGAAGAAAATCTGTTGATACTCTTGCAAGTTTTTATAATGTAGAATTTCTCTCAAAAAGTAGAAATCATTCAATTGTTCTAGCAACTCAAGGGATAATCAGATGCCCTTAAAGGATCTATAGTTACCAGGCAAGATAATGCATTTATGAACATAAACTAATATATCTTATATAACTGACCATGCATGGTACAAAAGAGGAAGCAATCACTACTGGCCAAAAGGAATAGAAATAAACCTTATAAATGTACATGATTTTAGGAAAAGTAAAAGAGAACATTAGGCGAGACAATTCCAGATGGACTGAGTATTTGGTGCAAGCAATGAACTGAGATAATAGAGTGGGCATGATGATAATGGTTAAGTCAATTTGACTAGAACATTTGGTGTGTTAAGTAAATAGAGAAAATTAAGTCAACAAGAATACAGTGGCAAGATAAAAAAATTAAATAAAAGATTAAAAGTGGGCATTTATTCAATAGAAAGATATTTATTGAAACATTATTTTAATTGTGGGGGAAAACAAGAATAGTTCATTGTCTATTAATAAGAGAACTAGTTAAAATAGTTATGCTACATTCATACCATGGCATTTTATTTTTTATATTTTTATTGGTGCATTGTAGTCTCACATCATAATGTAGTTCACAGTGATAGTGACATACATGCACATAGCGCTTAGTGGGCTTTCCCCCAGCTCCCTTCCCAGTCCCCCTTTTCCCATGCAGGACATTGAGACTGACATTGGTGTTCTCACATATGTACATAATGTCAATGGAAGTGATTCCTTCATTGATTCTCCCTCTCCCCACCCTCCCCTAGACCACCTCCCTGGCTCCACTGGAGTTTCTCCTTCATTATCTGAAGTCCCTGCTTATATCCCAATTACTCCCTAGCTTCCATATATGTATACCATGGCATTTTAAAACAAATGTGGTATAACCACATGTACTGACAAGACAAAAATCACCAAGACATACTAAGTTATAAAAGCAAGTCATAGTCATAGTGCTTTCTCTCTAACTCTTGTTTCTCTCTTTTAACTCAAACATTATCCATAGCTTATTTGAGGAATTTTGAAAGTTAGTAAAAGAGAAAAATATATTTACCATACAATGGTATTTTATAAATTTCATACTTCATAAGAAAATAAGAGAGGCATTAAAGATATTTATGCATAGAAATAATATGACATGATCTGTTTTTTTGTGGAAGAACTTTTTATCCTTAAAAGATTAGAGGTATTTCAAAATCTGATAAGTGTTTACTTTTTATCAACTTTAGTATTATATTAGAGTATAATTTTTAATTGTAATTTTTACCAAGGAAATTTAAGAGATTTTCCCCCATTGATGTAGATTTTAGAAGTGAGAGATAAAATTTGTAAATGTAAAAATATATGTTTCTCAATTACTCAAAAAATGGTCTAGTGGCTTCTCTTAAACTTTTCTAGACACACACACACACACACACACACACACAAACACACACACACACACAAACACACACACAAACACACACACACACACACACACACACACACACACACACACACACACTTGCTGTTTCTATCATCATTTGCTTTCCAGGGAAAGAGCTTTATAAAATCTGAATACAAAGAATGTGTTAAATCTCCAGTTCTCAAATAAGGCATCTCTGCAAGAAACAGTTAAACATAAAAATATTCTTCTGTGAAATTTATTTCAAAAATTGGCCTGTTTCTTCAGTGCATGCCTGTGGATTCCATTTAAAAGAACATGGGTGTCACACACACAAAAAAAATAGGGGGAGTTTTAAGGCAAAAAGAAAAAAAGATTAAAATAAGCTTCATTACCCTTTCTTTCCCAATAATACTTAAAGGATCAAAAAGAGGGAAGAGGTACCTTTTGATGTCAAAATCTATGCAGAATTCCTTGGTGCATTTTTTTGTCTTATTCAAGAATATTTTCAATATTAAAGTGTTTTTCCCCCTTTTCCTCAAAGCACTTGCCATGTTGCTGTTCCCTGTTAAGGACAAATGGGAACTACTGCTGAGTAATATCTAGCAGTTCACAGACATGGAGAATACTTCAAAGCATACCAACTTGGTGCACTGAAAGTACTTTTTATGAAAATACTTCATTTTCTGACTTTGAGTT
Organism: Glis glis; assembly: GCA_004027185.1. Classification (NCBI taxonomy): domain Eukaryota; kingdom Metazoa; phylum Chordata; class Mammalia; order Rodentia; family Gliridae; genus Glis; species Glis glis. The sequence continues at coordinate 11,119 of PVJS01033825.1, forward strand.
TAAACAAGAAACCAAAGGAAACTAAATTTGGTAGGATCCTAGGAAACTTGATACTTACTATTTTATCACTTAAAAGAAATACAACCTGCCCTTTTTTCTTTCTTCATGTGGTACAGGGGATTGAACCCAGGGCCTTGCACATGCTAGGAAAATGCTCTACCACTGAGCTGCATCCCAAGCCTTGTTCTTATTTTCTTATGTGGTCATATAAAAAATGAAAATAGAATAATGAGAAAGATACGTTCATATGTTCTAAAACCAGCAGATTGTTCAATGTTATTCTTGAAATTTCCCATAATCTCAAAAGAATAATTAACATTTGATATATTTAAACATAAAAGAAAAACTTACCTTTGGGTAAAAAATAATGGCATGTTTATTTAATTATAATTATAATTAATTACATTTATACATTATATATCCTTTTATAAACCAATATATTTATATACATTTACTCATTTGTTAAGCTCTAAAAAATACTGGTTTATATAAACTAAATTGTCCTAGGAGACCCAATTTCTGAATTTAAATTATAAAATTATTCCCACATCACCTATAATTTCAAATTCTTGATATTTATCAAATATGTAACTCCCCTTTAGTAGGTGTTATAATAAAAGTAGTTTATATGAAATAACAAGCTATGTAATACTTTATTTTTTAGTATTTACTTATTTATTTATTGTGGTATTAGGAATTGAACCCAGGGGTGCTCTACCACTGAGCTACACCCCCAGCCTTTTTTTTATTTTTTATTTTGAAACAAGTTGCTGAGGCTGGCCTCGAACCTGCAATCCTCCTGTCTCAGCCTCCTCAGTACTGGAATTATAGGCACGCATCAGGCTTCAATTCCTTTTAGATGATATTACATGGTACAATATTTATTGAAATATTTGACCAGGTGTAAAGTCTTTATCCCCCAAAACATTTTTGATGGTGATAACTTAAAATGTAGGGGTAAGGAACATATTGGGAGAAGCTGCATTTACTTGGTTGATTTCTTTATAAAAATCATTGGTTATAAACTAATATCAGGTGGTACATCTATAGACATTTACTTGATATTCGTGGAATGGCTGATTGGCTAGCAGTAAATGTGCAATGCAAGCTGAATCTAAAATAATCAGCACAACAAATAGCTGTTTAAGAGATAAGTTCAGAAGGAAAATCAGATAAATAAGAAGACTTGAAGGTCATGGAATTTGCCAAGCTTTTCTGTTCAAAGAAACATTTTACCTGGAATATTTTTTCATTCAACTTGCAATATAAATAGATACAGATATACAGTTTATTGGGACCTTAATAACACACACACACACACACACACACACACACACACACACACATATATATGATATTGTGTGTATTATATTCAAGAAATAGTCTTAAGGTGAAAATTTCTTATTTTCATGAAGAGCTTCAAATATTAAGTATAAATCAACATAAAACAATGTATGTTTTCCTTTTTATTTTTTTCACAAATACGAAATATTTTTAACTAAAATATATTATTTTACAACAGAGAAATTCTTCTTACAGAAAAAAAAGTGACAAAGAGCACATCTGTGCCCTTTCAAGGACCACTGCAACTTTGCTCTGATTCTTAGTCACAGTTTCTAAATTGCAGAGGAAATGGAAATGGCAGAGGAAAATTTAGCAGATCAGTAGTGGGATCCAAATTGCTTTGTCATCAAAATAAAGAGGAATATATTGGTAGTTTTACAAGTGAACAATAAAAAAGCCCACTCCTTGGTGAGATTTTCTCTTCTGAGTTGAACTGAAAATTGTTATAAAGCATATATAAGTGCCCTATTTGTACAGTTAGATTTTCTATCTAAATAACAATTACTTTTATCTGTTATAAGCTAGGCCTTTAGAAGTGTCTGAATTTGTAATTCACACGGATATGTTATCTCATTTCTCAGAACCTCACAAAATGTGCAAATGGAGAAATTAATACTCCCCTATGAATCATATCAAATTGCCAAAATAATTTACGAATACTCTCTCTGCTATATAGTTGAAACCCTGCCTCACTCGAATAGCTAGGACTTTCATTTATTCATGTGTCCAGGACTTGAGACAATGTTCACAATAAGAAGATGCATCACTTGTATTGAATGAATCAATCGCATGAATGGGAAAAGTTCTGATGCTATATAGTAAAACTGCACATTTTACTACTTCCTCAATATGAACGTTTCTGGGCCTTATCCCAGACTTCATGAATAAGAGTCCCTGCCAGTGGGATCCAGGGAACTTCCATTTAAATACACAGCCTTAGCTGGGTGTGGTGGCGCACGCCTGTAATCCCAGTACTTGGGAGCCGGAGACTGGAGGATCCGGGTTCGCGGCCAGTCTCAGTTACTCAATGTGGCCCTCCGCAACTTTGTGAGACAGACCCAGTTTCAAAATAGAAGATAAAAAAATAGGGCTGGGGGTGTAGCTCGGAGGTAGAACACCCCTGGGTTCAATCCCCGGTACCGCAAAAATAAATAAATAAATAAATACACAGCCTTGATGATCCCTAGGAATATTACTATGGTATAGTCATATAGGCAAGTTACTAACTTCTCTGAGACTCGGTTTCCTAAATGGTCAAGTGAGATAATAGTAGTTCTCACTTTATACGATTCTTATAAGGATTAAAAGACTTGATATATGTAAAAACTTAGACCGGTGTCTGATACAAGAAGTCATGGCTTAAGTGTTAAATTCATCATGATATCATGAAAGCCTAATATTCTATATATAAGCAGGTAGATAGATATTCATTGGATTTTCTACTCTCTGCAATTACCCACACTGGCACACATTCTCACACAGATGTTTACACACACACACACACACACACACACACAGAGTCAGATTGACTAACATGGAAAAAGTCACTTTTGAGTTTTTGTATATACAGCAAAACCTCAACACAATTCACTTAAACATTTCTCCTCCAAAACTCTAATGTAACCTGATGCTCCAAAAGCATACACAATCTTTACCTTTATGCATTCTGTATACAAGAAGCGTAGATCTACCAACAGTGTTTATGTGGTCTTTCCAGTAGAGACCTCTCCAACTCCATCACTGTGCCCTTTGTTCACATTTGGCTGGGCAGGTCTATTGACCTACCTGCAAACTTCACACTTAACCACATTCTTGCACTTCTATATCATTGTACCACCTCTACTTAAAATGTCCCTCCCTAATAAAACTCCCCAGTGCTTGTCACTCACTCTAAATTCAGTTCAGGCACCCACTGCCTCTTTGAGAAGATTCACTATCTCCTAACCCTGTTCTCACCCCTTCCCTGATCTTTCCTCTGCCCTTCTTCACACCTGTTCTGTGTAAGTACTCCTCTCATTTGCATGATGGTCTTCCTGTTGTCAGTGAATTCCCAGGAGTAGGAATGCTGCCTGGCATTTGCTTTATCAATGTTTATTGAATTAATGACAATGAAAAACATGCAAGCACAACATTTAAATGTTTTCTTAAAACTAGCATTTTCTTTTTCTAAAATATTTTAATATTGGAATTTGAGTTAGGAAAAAACCTTCCAATTTACTTCTAGAGCGGTGATATCTATAAAAGGAATATGGCATGATGCACATGACTAGGAGGGTGTGAGAAGAGATGGTGGAAATGTCGGAGAAATTGGGATATATATGCATACACTAAAGCCTCAACTAATGCCACAGCTGCTTTCACAACTTAGAAACATAATCTACTCCATTGCCTTGATTAAAAGATGTAAGTTGATCAAAACTGAAATAATTTAATTATTTATAAAAGGCATGATAAACCAAATCATACCCAGCTTTGAGTGATAGCTACTAGACAAACCCATCTCTCAGTGTGCACATTTCTATTGTGTTAATTAGACAGTTTATGATTTATCAAGAAGCATGTTCTGGGTTACGAATAGCACCTCACCAGCCATGCATTTCATCTGCCATTCATCCATTATTTTTTGGTGACAGCACAATATCTACCTATAGTAATTGCATGCTGGTAATTTAGTTTTAATATCTTTCAGCTGGTTTGGCTGGAATTTTAAAATAGATAATAATAGATAATAGAGTCTTACAACAATGTAATTTTTTTCTCTTTATTCGATCCAAAGTGACTGCCTTTTCTGAAATAAAATAGCAAAAAGAATTTTCTAAGAGACTTAAACATATTAGAAAGAGACATTTAATAAGCCATTACATTTTGAGTACTAAATCTATAATTGTTCTATGTATGTACATCTTATTATTTCATCCTTCTCAGTATAATTTTAACATATTTTTCAAGTATATAAAATATTAAATAGTGTGAATTTTTTAGAAAATTTGAGCCAGGCATGGTGGCACACACTTGTAATCCCAGTACTTGAGAGACTGAGACAGGAGGATCGCAGGTTCACGGAAAGCCTCAGCAATTTGTGAGGCCCTCCGCAACTTAGTGAGACCCTGTTTCAAAATAAAGAACAAAAAAATTAGGGCTGGGGGTATAGCTCAGAGGTAGAATGCTCCTGGGTTCCATCTCCAGTACCACAAAAAAAAGAAAATTTGAATTAATTTTAATTTTCATATGTCTTTTATTTTAATTATTCTGTTGTCTTTCAAATATATAATGGCTAGAACTAATAAGAAAAAGAGAGCAAAATGAAGAGAAATAATTAGGTTAGACTATTAAATGTGTTCATAAGATGATTCAAGATGTGACTGTATTTGGGGGATTATTTTGTGTGCTAGTAATAAAAATGAAGCATTTAATCACAAGTATATGTATTGATCTTATAGGTATATGTCAACTAGGCAAAATATGAGGGTCTTCCAGTACTTTTGCAACAATATAGTGAAGCAAACCATTCACAAGGTAGACTGAGTTAGGAATTGATGAGATACAACTCTAAAGGTCTCCCTGTTCATCAAAATTCATTCCTTTGATCAGTACATTTATTCCTTTAGTCAAGATCTCTCTTCTGTTCTTTAGAACACGTGTAGTTGCCTGCTGACATTTCCTTTTGCCTGTCACAGAAGCACTTTGAATTACACAAATGCATCCAAGCCAATTATTCTCCTTCTCCCACAGTGTCCCTGCTCAGTAAAGAAAAGCCCTTCCACGCCATAGCTAGAGTTAGGAAACCAGGCGCCATCTTGAACATCTCCCACTTGCCCAGTCATCACACCACACTGATTCTACCTCCTAAAAACTTTCTCCACTTTTCTCACTTTCCTTTTTTCCTCATCACCACTTTCATCTGAACTTCAATAATACTTTCAACTTTAATAACATTCTGTTGACTAGTTCTGCAATCGTACCCCGTCAATACAGAAGCCAGAGTAAAACTTTTTAAAACTCAAATCTGATCATTTTACTTTCTCTTAATATACTTACTGACATTCTATTGTTCATAATATAGTTTCTAAAATCCTATTAGCCCTCCCAAGATACTCAATGTAATGTCCACTTATCAATCTAATCATTCTATTCATGCCTTTTTTATCCCTCCAATAACTCAAATTTCATGTCATTTTTAAAGTATGTCTCCTGCCACCTTTTCACATAAATAAATTTTATTCATTTTATAAGTGTCAGTTTCCAACACACTCTTCAGAAGGAACTTCCCTAAGTATTGCAAACTAAGCCCTATGTGTTATTTCCCCCCTCTTTTTAGCACCCAATACCTACCTCTCCTATTAGGTTATAATCTTTGCAATGACAAATTTATCCATCAGCAACAAGACACAATCTTGATATTAAGCTGTGGTGGTTTATTCAATTTATATGTCTTCCACTCTAGTAAGTGAACTTAGTAATGAGAACTTCAACCAGTTGGCTGGCTTGAGAATTTATTTTGTCCCCTCACCATTGCCATGTGGACAGTTCCTCATTTTCCTTAGCTTCCGACCCACATGTTCAGCCAACTGTTTCCTGGATGTCTTTAACTGAATATTTTCAGTGGATTGAAAAAAGCAACATGTTTTTTAAAAGCACCACTCTTAAAAACTGATAAGAGAGACAACTTCTCTGGGCTTCTCATTTTAGGGGTTTCACATATCAAAACACAACAAAAACAAATTTGTTAAAGAAGAACACATGAATGCCTTTGTGACTCGGGATTTGGCCTCCACACTAGTCCAGATCCACTCGATAATCGTGAACATTTATTCAGTATCAGACACTGTCCAGGGAACTGGTTCTCTTAATCTCTTCACCCAGGTCCTTGAAACAAAATGTGACTGTGGTCAAATGCAATGACAGTGTGAGGATTTTGCTGTTGCCAACATCTAAGATGGACTACTTCAGAGGATGGCTTCAGTTTTGAACAGTGGTTAAGAACAGAAAGAGAAAAGGAAAATTTTTTTTTGATTTGTCAAATTCTGCCTCTTAGCAAGAATGCAAGATATTCTTTCTTTAAAAAGTGCTGCTTGCAATAAAGCCACTACCCTATTTTTCTTGCTTCATCTTCTAATTTGTTATTCTGGAAGTTCTCAAGGTTTAGTCTGGTTCTCACAAGTGTTGCACATGGGAGACGGAACGTAACTTACAGTTAAAACAATTTATTTTTTACTTTAAAAACACTTTAATTGAATATAAATGTGCCTAGAGACAGTATATGTGAGGCATGATTTTATATTTCCATATGGAACTCCATTATGACTTAAGAGATGGTTAAAATTATGTTATAATCACTAGGTAAGAAGTTAAAGATTTTGCAATATTCTTCTGTGATAATGATAATTTTATTATATAAGATTCCTTTACAGTGTTTGAGCTTGGTTTATTTGGAGTCTGAGAATTGGTTTAATAATTTTTTTGACAATTTTATTTTCTAATTATTCAAGAGTGCCATTTTGATACAAATAAATTAATTTAAAAAATTTACCTAGCAATTTTTAAATGTGCTTTTATTGGTGCATTATAGTCTCACATCATAAAGTAAATCATGTTGACAGTGACATACATGCACACAGCACTTGGTGCCCCCTCGCCTCCCCATTTCACCCCCCTTCCCAATACAGAGTACTGAGATTGACGTTGGTATATTCTCATATGTACACATCGTTGATGGCAGTAATTCCATTATAGAACCTCACTCTTCCCCTTCCCCTTCCCTTGGACCACCTCCCTGGTTCCACTGAGGCTTCTCCTTCATTGTCTGGAGCTCCTCTGCTATCCCAATCACTCCCTAGCTTCCTCATATTAGATAAAACATGACCCTTCTTTTTCTGTGATTGGCTGATCTCACTTAACATAATGTTCCCCAGGTTCTCCCATTTTCTTGCAAATGATATAATTTTGTTCTTCTTTATTGCTGAGTAGAATTCCATTGTGTGTGTTTCCCATAGTTTTGTAATCCATTCATCTGTTGACGGACACCTAATTTGGTTCCATAATTTGGCTATTGTGAATCGTGCTGCTATGAACATGGGTATGCATATATTACTGTAGTTCTCTGATTTCAGTCCCTTTGGAATGATACCCAGGAGTGGTATAGCTGGATCATATGGTGGATCTATTCCCAGTTTTCTAAGGAATCTCCACACTGATCTCCATGGTGACTGAACTAGTTTGTACTCCTACCAACAATGCAGAGGAGTTCCTATTTCCCCACATCCTTGCCAACATTTGTTATTATTTGGCTTCTTGATGATTGCCATTCTGATTGGGGTTAAATAGAATCTCAGAATAGTTTTGATTTGCATCTCCCTGATTGATAATGTTGAACATTTTTTCATGTACCTACTGGCCATTTGTATCTCTTTTGTGAAGTGTCTATTCAATTCAGGTGCCCATTTCTTGATTGGGTTATTTGTTTTTTTAGTGTAAAGTCTTTTAAGTTATTTTTATACTCTAGATATTAGTCCTTGGTCAGAGGGATAGCTGGCAAAGATCTTCTCCCATTCCATAGGCTTTCTCTTTAGACTCTTGATGGTTTCCTTTGATGTTCAGAAACTTTTTAGTTTAATGTCATCCCACTTGTTAATTCTTGTTTTATCAAGAAAAGTCTTACTTGGCATTGTCAATTGATATTAATGTAAATGGAAAATGTTGGGGTGATAACCATAATTATTATAATTAGTGAATTTGCTTAAATAAAATCAAGAAAAATGATTTCAAGTAATGAAAATGTAATTATTTAGGAATTATATAGTACTTCTAATTATGTATCCAAACAGTGTTCTTCTTCCATAGAATACCAAGATAAATGCAAAAATTAGATTCTGTTACCTTTGATACTACCACTGTAATATTTATACTTTTACATTTTTATATTTATGCTATAGTTGTATTTTAATATAGTTTTATTTGTCAAAGTAGGGTGGTAGAACATATATGCTATAACATTACTAGCTTGACATAATATTTAAATTATTAGATGCATGAGAGAGCCTACATTTGTTCCCTTTATAATAGCAATATTCGTAGCAATGTATTTGAATTTGTAGCAATATATTAGAAACACACTTGTATTAAATTTACTTGTTACTCATGTGTACCGCACTCACTCTACTTCTTTCTTCTTTTTCTCTATCATAGAAAATCCTATCATTAATCATTAATTGGCTCTATCCAGTTTGTTTAATATTGAGGGCCTCATCCAGTCTGAGGATCTTCAAAAGTATTATTCACTTTGATTAGAACAAATATTAATTCCTATTCTTAATTAGCTAACTCCAAATCAGCTTGAATAGCAATTCTCAGGAAAACCACCTCTACTCCACTTGATTAGTCCACTTCTCTTGCAACATGTTATTATTGTACTTTTTGTAACAAATATTCAATACCATTTTAGTATCTGTTATCTCTACATAACTGCAAGCTCCTAACATAATAATGATAGCTGAGATGTCCATCACTGTTTTCCAAGCACAGAACAATGTCTGTTTTGTGGTATGTATCTATTAAATTGATTTGAATGAAAAGCAACTAGATGAAATCGAGTAGAATCACTTCTCTAGAAAATGAGTCAGTGATTTAAGTATGTAAAACCATAATGAAAGATAATAAAAATAAGTAATGGGGACATAATTCAAGAAAATATTGCTAAGGAAAAAAAACTTCCCATGCAATAGTTCATTTGCTGAGTTCACCAACAAACCCAGGTCTCCTTTGTAACAAAAGTGATTAGAACATTTTAGCATTATTTTTCAATTTGCCAGTGCTGCAGGACTATCTTTAAGGGGAGTATTTTACATCTATTTTGGTAACAGATTCTCAGTAATTTAGATAATGAATGTTTGGACTGTTCACTTAATGTGAAACTTTTATCAAAAGTGACTGCATTGAAAGATAAAAATAAAATGTGTCAGAAATTTGTACAACCTTTATATTTTTCATTGTTTAATCTCTCTGGTTTATTCTATGTCTTAGCAGTTTAATTGAGGCTTGGGTTTTAGAAAGACATGAGCAAAGTTTCTGCAAGATCAGGTTGCTAAGAAAATAAATTACCGACTTAATATTTATATATCTAAAAATAAATGTTTCCAATTTAGTACATTTGCTAATGAAAATGCTTTCTTTGACTTAAAAATAAAAGCTATTTTTCTCTGATGTAGTCTGACATATCAGGGAATATATTAAAACCTTTCCCCAGACATGGAATGTGGTAACAAGCTATTTTTATTTTTGCTTCAATTTATCTTCTTTTGAAGGAATTATAGCCGATATTCTGGACATTCTCTCTGTAACACTCATTTGTCATATTTTAAATGGTTTTAAATAGTCACTAAATCATCTATGTTACCTTTATGGAATTTAAGCTTATAATAATATTATGCATCTTATATATTGGTAGGCCACCTTAAGATCGTGTAAAAGTATAATAAATACCAATTCTTCAATAACTATGAAAATTAAAATAACTACTAAATTTATGAGACTAGCGCAATTTAAATCCAATCTTAAAAGTTATATTTTACATGGCAAAAATATTAACAAATATTCAAAGTATAGCTCAATAACTGAATTCATTCTTTTAGATTATCCATGATCTCTGCTTTTTTCAAATGCATACAATTTTAATATATATATAACTTTTTGAGAGTTAGGCACTGTGAACCAACAGAATTTCATAGTGACAGAAGAAAAGTGTCTACAGAAAACTGAGTAATTTTGATGGGGTCATTGTGGAGGTTTACTTTCTGCATTTGAGATGGGTGAGTCAACCTTTGATTCATCATGTGAAGGTTTGAGGGACACCCTGCACACGTCACTGCTTTGGTCCGATCCCTTCTTTCTATGTTCCTATTCCTCCTGTTTGGAATGGAAATGTTTATTCTGTACCATTGTATACTGGAAACCTGTAACTTGCTTTTCGTGTTTACAGGGGCTCACGGCTACAAGTTTGCCTTGAGTCTCCAAGAAGATTTTGAACTTGGACTTTTGAAGACTATGGAGATGCTTACGACTAAGGAGATGCTTAGAGATAAGACTGAATGCAGTGTGAGATGGGCATAAGATTTGGGGGGGTCCAGGAACACAGTCATATAGTTTGGAGCTGGAATGTCCCCGAAAAGTTTGTTGAAAGCATGTCCCCAATGCAGCAAGGTTCACAGGTGGGACATGGTGGAAGAGGTGGGTCACTGGGGTCTTGACCTTGAGGACTACATCTCTTCCTGGCTCTCTTCTCCCCTTCCTCTCTCTGTCCCCTTCCTGACTGCCATGAGCTGGGCAACTTTCCTCCACCACATTTTGCAACCATAATGTTTCTTTCTTTCTTTTTTTTTTTTTTTGCGGTACCGGGGATTAAACCCAGGGGCGTTCTACCTCCGCGCTACACCCCCGGCCCTATTTTTTATACTTTAGTTTGAAA
>PVJS01033826.1:0-21923 GCA_004027185.1 Glis glis
GGGGCATAGCCCGGAGGTAGAAGGTCCCTGGGTTCAATCCCCAGCACCACACACACACACACACACACACACACACACACACACACGACAGTGGAGGAAGCCAATCTGGGGGGGGGGGGCTTGGGGTTTCTGTCTGGGCCTCCACAGACACCGTACTCAAGGGGCCCCACTTTCTGGATCCACTTTCCCCCACAGATCTCTCAGGCTCTCTCCTGTTTGCCTTTCCAAGTCCTGTGAGAACCACAGACTTTCAGGAGTTGGGGAGCTGAGTGGGGTCGAGGACCCCACCCCCCAACTCTTTAGAGCAGCAAGAAAAAAAGATGCAATCTTTTGTTTTTTGGTTTATAAAAACAGATCTTTTGGGGCACGACCGTCAAGCCTATTTCTGGATTTATAAGCGCTGAGCCTTCGGGATAGATGGAATCCATTCCTGGATTTGAGAATTCAGAGCCTCTGCTCATGGCGCACAGACTCATTCTGCAGCTGTAGGTCTGATCGCCGTGAAGCCCAGGCCCATAACCACAGCAGCTGGGGTTGGTGATGTCACTGCCCGTCAGGGAATTTCTACCCTCTTGCTCTAGAAGAGCATGGCAGGCCTGGCCACTGCCCTAGTAGCCTGGGATGTGGGTGGACCTATGACCTTGGCCTGCAGCCCGAGGAGGAGCCCCTTGGGTGACCCACAGAGCCCCTCGTGCGTGACCATCCTCTGCCACTGAGATTTTACGCCATTTGGGATGCACCAGGGTGGACGCATCCACCTTTACAGAAGAAACACAGGACAGTTAGGTGTCGCAGACGAATCTTCTTCCGCTGGGCCACTCTGTGTGTTATGAGAGCTGACAAGGTCTTCAAAAAATATTTTCCTTCTAGACTTTCTCCTGTTTGCATAGGAAGGCAGAACGGGTAAGATTTCCATTCCAATTTCCTGCTTCTTTATAGAAGGCCTAAAGTGAGTGGCGTCGATACGCCCGCAAAGGCCACGGAAAGATGACAACCAAACAAACGGTCCGGAATCTAGCGAGGCATATAAAGCAGTTTTATTTCTGTATGCACAGGAGTGAGGACAACAACAAGAAGCAGACACATATTTATCATATATTTTTTTTTTTTTTGCAGTACCGGGGATTGAACCCTGGGGCGTTCTACCTCCGCGCTACACCCCCGGCCCTATCTTTTTTTATACTTTATTTTGAAACCAGGTCTCACGAAGTTGCAGAGGGCCTCACTAGGTAGAGAGAGACAGGGAGAGAGAAAGAGAGAGAGAGTGAGAGAGAGAGAGAGAGAGAGAGAGAGAGAGCGCTGAGGCTGGCCGCAAACCCGGATCCTCCGGTCTCTGCCTTCCCAAAGTACTGGGATTACAAGCGTGCGCCACCACGCCTGGCAGACAGACACATATTTAAAGTGGCTGTTTGGTGCAGAGGCCACGCTTCATGTGCGTGGGCAGCTGAAGGGCATCTCACGTGGCACCCCTCAGCTGTTTCCAGTTTGCCCTCCAGACCGGCCCGCCCTGCCCGGGCTGTGGGAGCTGATGTTCACAGCCTGTGGGGAGCTCCGCATCCTCTGTCTTCCGGTTAGGTCTGGCCCACCATGGCACTTGGAGGAGAGGGCACAGGGCATTCACTTTTGTGGCTTCCTCCATTGTGTCCCTCTGGGTTGGCTGCGTCCTCATCAACAGCACGGTTCAGATGGGGCCCAATGGCAGCCAGAGCTGCGGTTGGTGCGGGAGGCAGCTCTCCTCGTCTTTCGGGCAGGTAGCAGCAAGCTGGGGGGCTCCTGGCCCTCGTTGGCTCCTGAAACTCTACCCCACAACTCTGAGAGCTGCCCCTTCAGTGTGAGAGAAAGTCTCATCTGAGGTGCCACAGTCCCACTACAAAGGCGTGTGTGTATGTGGGGGGGGGGGTTCTCTAGAAAGACCCATGTCCAGAAAGGCTGCTCAGAAGCTTAGCTCCTGGAGTCATTCAGAAAACCTAGAAGTTGAATTCCACGTAAGAGGGGTTTGCTGAGTGCCTGCCACGAGCTGCTCATCAGGCCCAGCCTCATCGGGGGGACACAGCCAAGCACAACAGCCTTTCCCAAGGAGCCTATAGTCATTAGACAGGTACTGATATAAAGCAACTCTAATTTCCTGCAGGCCCTGGATAGCTGGGTTTCCTGCTTTGGGTAGAAATGGCAGGGAAGAAAAGGTACCATGGTAGCCTGCAGCTTGGAGGGACACAAGGTGTACCTTCATCAGAGAAGATGGAAGTGAGGCAGTGTTTGCCTAGCATGTGGAAGGCCCTGCTTTGATCCCCAGTAAAAACAAACAAACAAACAAACAAACAAACAAACAAACAACCAAGACCCAGAAAGCCTAGCAGGTATGACAGTAGATATAGGTCATTTTTCACTGGAATGTCCCAGGACCCACCTTGGGCTCTGTGGCTTCCCTTGGAGTTACAGAGCTCAGAGTCAGGATTGCACCTTCAATTGATTTTAGGGGAGGGGCTAGGAAGAGATCACTGGGGGGCAAATGAGGTGGGGAGGCTGGAAGAGGAAGGCCCCAGGAGGCCGTGCTGGAGTTGAGTAGGGGAGGACAAGTGGGGAGGAGCCCCGATCTTCTCACCTGGCCGTAGGAGACCCTGGGCGGTGGAGGAACCAGATACTGCAGAAGCACAGTGATGTAACTCTGACCGTACGTGTGGTGCCACATGCCCGTCTGCTGTATCTGATTGGCTTACGTGGCTCGCCCGCAATGATGCTGATGGTGTGAGGGCTTGCCACGGAAAAGGTCTGTGTGTGGTTCTAGCCTATGCGAGGCCAAGCTAGGTGATTGATTGTGATGCTACACTTCCTCTCTGGGGCTCCACTACTATCCCTGAACCCACAGATGTTGGGACGGGATAAGTGACCCCTACCCTGTGTGTCTCTCTTTGATGGTTTATGATTGGACTTGCTTAACCAGCTGTGACGGAAGGCTTAAAGAAACGATGGAAACGCCAACCGACACAGGAGTGCTTCAGGGGGAGAGTTAGAAAGAAATGGACGCAGGGAGCACTTGCTCCCCTTCCTGTTAGATGCACGTAAGTCACGGATGGCATCTCACATGGAATGGAAGAAGGAGCAAATGTGCGAGAGAAAGGAAATGGGGTGTCAAGCAAAGATGGATCTGGCTTTCTAGGCTAGTTCTGGAGGGCAAAATGAAAATAACTGAGGGTCACCACATCTAGGCTCTGCTGAAGAGGGCTGGGAGTCTCAGGATGACATCTGTATTTTCAGTTACGTTGATTACAGGCATAGCCTACTCATCTACTTCCAGAATTTACCTTATCTAACTATGGGATTCCAAAAAATAATGTAGGCAGAATATATTAAAAAAGAGATCGATAATCAACTAATTAATTAGGAAAAGCTAATTATAAATGAACCCAGGGTAACACAGGACTCTGAGTTTTACCCTTGAGTTTCCTAGAAGCCACAGAGAAAAGAAAACAGGGATCATACAGTTCACAGAAGGAAGTGGGCAATTTTGACTGGAACCCGTTCTCCTCCCCCACACCACGCTAGAATCTCTCCTCCACCACGCGTGATGTTTAAGGGGATCTTAGAAATCACCCAGTCCTGTCCCCTCATTTCTCAGGTGTGCAGATGGCAATCCAGTGGTTGAAGTGATGTGTCCACAGCTGCAGGTGTCAGAAGTGGGATTTCTCCTATCACGGCACTCAGTGTCCAGCTCGATTTGTGGGCCTGTCGTCTTAGGCAACTGCGACTATGGTCAGATGAAAAAACTTGCCTCAGGCGTCACCCTGCAGCTGGGGCCCCTCTGGACGGACTCGCATTTAGGGGTGGAGGTGAGGCAGGGCTCTTGGGCAGGTCTCTGGCTGGTCTTTTGCAGTGACATCCGCGTGCCAACAGGGGCAGGGTGGTCTGAGTCCTGTGCCGACTCCTGCCCTTCCTCACACTCTGAGCTGCCTGGGGCTGTACCAGGGAGGCCAGCACTGGAGTGGACGTTTCTGCACGGGCCCACACCTAGGATGGGGCTGATGTCGGCCACGGTGATGGGAAAGGGCTTGGCGGGTGGCTGAGGCGGGGTGGATGGCGCAGGGCACTGCATCTGTGGACCTGCCGGGCTGCCTTCATGGTGTGAGGACACGGCCTCTTCCATGGTGGCACTGAAGTACAGCGTCATACTCTCCGGTCCTTCCCCTCCTCTTGGCTGCCCCTCTGCAGTCCCAGGAGCAGCCTGGGCCCCCTCCCTTGGGCTGCCCTGCCCCCGCAGAGCTGATGGCTGCTGGGTGGGCATGTGGTCCTTATTATCGCTGGTGAAAGAGACGTAACTCGAGGTTTCCAATGAGCCCACCTCGGCTTTCGGGGCGCCCTGGCACTTGAAGCCTTTCTCCAAGGCTGAAGGGTCATGGGGGGAGGGTGGGAGAGGCAACAGGGGCTTCCCCTGCAGATCGTAGTGTTGACTCGACCCCCAGGCCAGGGGACAGGAGCAACCAGGACTGTCATCTCCAAAGGCTGCGTTGATCTTAGACACATTTCCTGTTTTGAGGGCAAGTTTCACCAGCAGCCAGTGGTGGTGGCTTAGGAAGGGGTCCTCCCCAGAACTCTGGCCCCCCAGGGCTGCGTCTGGACTGGGGGACTTCTCTAGACTTGCTAGCTCATGGCCTCCCTCTACGTATGTGCTTTCGGGCCTGTCCCTGGCCCAGGGAGGAGATGCCGGCTCATCTCTGTCGCTCCCCGCAGTGCCACAGCACGTCCTCATGAAGCCCTGCCAGATGTCTGTGGATTTGGGATGTAGCAGGCTGTAATAAGTTACCAGTGAGACACTGCCTAAAAAAGAAGGAGAAGAAAAAAAAAGCACAAGGTCATGTTCTTTAAATTCCTGCATCCTCTCCATGCTTGGCAGTTCCAGGTTCTGGTTTTTTGAGTAGAGCAATATAAACTGGGGTCCAAAATAAGGCTGTTTTTGGAGCCTCAGAATTGGATATTTTTTGGGAGAATTTAGGTAGGCCTCAACTTCCATAATCTGCAAACATTTCTAAACTTAAAAAATGCATATAACAACGCGTAACTCCTATTGATTCTGTGCCTTCTTCCTCAAGGGCAGGACCCACTGAATACTCAGCTTGTGTGTGTAAATGCACACACATGTATGCAAATGTGCACACGTGTGTGAGATGTTTGGAAGGCATTTCATTCAACTTTCAAGTATTTCTGGGTCAGGCTATTATCAGCATGGTTGATGGGAGCCAAAGGTGGGGAAGGGCAGGTTAGAAAGCGCCTCAAAAACAGAGGCAGAGGTTAACCGTGCTCCTCAAAAGCCCATCTCAAGGAGTTTCCACAAGAAAACAACAACATTTCCTTTGTGCATAAACATCTCAGTCGCATTGTTGTTAGTTTCGCTGATTCTGATCAGAAGTGTTGACTGTGCAGTAATCTTTTTAGCAGAGCATTCCAGAAAGCCTCCCACGTCTTTTCCAGTTTCCTGTTGCGCCAGAGAAAGTGCCTGGGTTCAGGGTGCTCATCAGCACAGCACGAGCCTGCAGCCCGCAGCTAGGAGGAGCCCAGAGGACGCCGCCCTGGCCCCTCTTGGGTGTCTCGGGGTGATGAGGACTCAGGGGCCAGGGCAGGCTGCTGCTCAAACCAGGGCCATGGAGATGGAAATGCTACGTGCCCAGTGACTCTACACACCGCTGCAGGTTCTCACAAGCCCCGGGGAGGGGTGTATTGTCACCCTTCTTTTAGATGAGCCACCCAAGACGGACCAAGCTGCCCATCACAGGAGTCCTCAGCGCACTGGTGCGGCGAAAGCACAGTCTCCAAGGGTCTGTGTTCTTAGTGGGGTGCTTGTTCGTGGTCCCAGGCAGGCATACAGTAGGTACTCAATAAATGTTTGTTGAGGAAAAGCAGGAAAGAGGGGGAGCCTGGATGTGAACCAGAACTGCCTGCTTCAAGCCTGTACTGGACTGGAATTCTTCCTTTCTTTCTTTCTTTCTTTCTCTTTCTTTCTTTCTTTCTTTCTTTCTTTCTTTCTTTCTTTCTTTTCTTTTCTTTTCTTTCTTTCTTTCTTTCTTTCTTTCTCTTTTTCTTTCACTAACATCATTTTAAATATAGTTTGATTATAAGTGTATACCTGATATAATTTAATTTTCAATAATGACTTGGTTTAACAACTAGCTCAAAATTTCTTCCTTCCTTTTCCCCTCCCTCCCTCCCTCCCCCCCCTTTTTTTTTCTTTCTATGCTTTTTCTGCTGAGAATTCCTGAGGTGGTCAAAATTTCCCCTTCCTTCCTTCCTTCCTTCCTTCCCTTTTCCTGCTGAGGATTCCTGAGGGGGTCACTTAGGAGCCAGGGCTGAATCCCAGCTTTGCCACTGACCAACCGTGTGACCGTGTTGAGAGTTTCCTAATGTCCCCTGGGCCACACCTTCCACTGTCTAAACGCAGATCTGACAGTGCCCACTGACAGTGGACCTGTGGACAGGAGCCGCTCCCTGCTCTGCTGCCCAGGACACGGAAACGCCCAGGCTGGGAGGAGAGGGAAGTCCCCTGGCCCCGCAGAGAGCTCCAGGGAGGAAGCTGCACCTGGGGCATTTGGGGTAAAGGGGCTAGCCCCAGTCTTGCTTGAGGTTCCCGGGCAGCGGAGCCAGGCACACAGGGCCAAGCTCAGCTTCCCATGCCCCGGAGGACGGCCTCTGGCCACAGCACAGGGAGCTCCATCCCGTCTCCAGCCAGCCCCTCTGAGCTCAGCTTCCTAGCCTTTGGGTCCACTTAAAAATACAAGTTGGGAAGGAGGCTTAGATAAGAAGGCAACACTGGGTCTTACCAATCAGAAATCCAGACAAGACCCCTGCGACGGTCCACAGGCTGGCCCACGATGTCCCCTGCAGGAAGTCAGTGGCCAACAGCAGAAGGACGATGTTTTCCAGCAGCATCACCTGCGGGACCGAGGGAGCGCCATGGTACCTGTCAGGAGCGTGCAGCCTGGAGAGCTTCCTGTCAGGCTGTCTGCAGCTCTTCCCCGCTGTGCCTTGTGCCTGCCGGGGCTCCCAGGCTGACAGGGCCTCCTAGCAGCAGGGCCACGGCCCCAGGGGGACTTCTCTACCAAGGGAGACTCTCCTGGTGTGGTTCACTAAACACCCAGACTCTAGCGCATAGCAAACACAGCCAGCGGAATGGCTGGTGGCTCCCTTTGGTGAGTCAGGTGGGCCGAGAGGAGACCATTTCCCGCTTCGCATGTTTCTCTATTCCTATGCTAACTTCCGGCACGGACTAATGTTACAGCACAATCATTATTACTATCTGCAGAGCTTACGGTGCTCCAGTAAGCTAGAGTCACAGACTTTTATAACGGTTAGGATTTTTTTTCTTTAAATATTTGCATCTTTAAAGGTTGATTTATCTTGTGACCACACATTGGTAACCTGGGAGAGGATCTCGCTGGCCGGAAACGGAGCCCTTACCTGCGGATGCTCTAAAGTGGTGGGCTCTTCCATAAGGGTCTTTGCACCCCCATCCTGGCTGCCTTATTAACTATGGCTCCCAATTTTTAAATATCAAAGCATACATTAATTAAACAAAATAGGACCTAACTCAAAGCTTATACAGATGCCTCTTGATTTACGATGGGGCTACCTCCCAGTAAACCCATCATAAATTGAAAATATTGTTAAATTGAAAATGCTGAATACACTCAGTCTCTCAAACATAGCTTAGCCCAGCCTACCTTAAACATGCTCAGAACACTTGCCTTACCTACAGTTGGGCAAAGCCATCTGGCACAAAGCCTGTTCACAATGAAGTGTCAAGTATCTTATGTAATTTATTGAATACTATATTGAAAGTGCAAAGCAGAATGGCGGTGTGGGTACACTTTTGCCATCTCCTAAAGTCCTAAGTTGGGGACCATCTGTATATTTAACAGCTATGTATGATACATGAAAAAAATAGCAGATTACAATACTGATATGCTAAAAAAAAGTCTCTAAAAGATTTGCCATGGTAATTCATTGGCTTCATTTTAACTCTAGAAAATTCAAATAACGGAAGCATTACAGAACTCTCTTCTAAGAAGGCCTTGTCTCGCAGCCCCGTGGGCTCACAGGCAGCGTCTCGTCACTAAATGGTGTGGCCCCGCCTCTCCGTGCAGAAAACCCGGAGTCGTTCTGTCCTCTCTCCTACCAGGTCGTGTTGGTCTGGTTTTGTTGGCAACTTCTTCTATTTCCCTCAGATCCACAAGCCGCTTTCTGTCTTTCCTGCCATTTTGGTGGTTCTGCCCTACAGTGTCCTGCCTGGGCCTCCTCTGCCTTCCTCCTTGCTCTGCAGCCTTGCCTCCGCTCCACTGCCAGGGCCACCTACCTCTCCTGAAGACTGGACCTTTCCAGGTGACCCCTTTCCAGGGTCACCTTCCAACACAGTCCCTAGAATGACCTCTCACCGACCGTCTCCCCTTGAACAAATTCTAGCCAGGCTGCTCTGAGCTCCCTTCCAAGAGGCCTCAACAGTGCCCCCAAACTGGGCAACTAGGGTGCTCACCCCTCTAGGAGCAATTACTTTAGAAAGCTTGCAATTGCAAAGCTCTTCTCGGTCCTTTGAGATAGAAACCATCCACCACCCAGAGCTGCCCCTTCAAGGACCCGACAGCATCTCTTTGAAGTACAAACATCCAGGGAGGTCACTGTCCCAGCCCCAGCAGCACCTTGCTCTAACTCGAGTGACCCTTGCCTCCTGTCATTCATAAAGACACCAGAAACTTGTTTCTGTTCCCTCCCTCTTTTGAGGCGCCCAGTCACCTCTACACAAATCAGAGTTCAGTTTCTCTTCCCTACTGCAGCAGGCTCACTTTGTCTCTCTCCCACAGCGCCCACACTCACTCTCCGGTGGACTCCCCAGCGCCCCTCTGCCCTCACCTCTCCCGCCTACTCATGCAAACTGGCTCGCCTCTCAGCACCCAGCCAGGGCACCTTTGCAAAGCCGCCCCTGACTTTCCCAGGGGAGCCCTCTCTGTCTCCTGTGTCCCTCTGGGATTTCCATAATGTCCTTTCTCTGATCACAGTGTGGCTGCATTGATTTGCTTGTGTATTTGTGGCCACTTCTGCCTGACCTTCCCACACATGGGAGTCTAATTCCATTTCTAGCATATAGCAGTGGGGCTCTACATATGCTTGATTGAATAAATCCCTGACTGGTAAAAGAGGTTACACCAGGCTCTCTAATACCTTTATTAAATGACCCGGAGGGTAAGCCAGGTTCTTTATCACATTGAAAAAATGACTCGGAGACCAGTTCCCACCTCTGAAAAAGGAGGAGAAAGTGAGTAGATCCCAAAGCTGGCCCGTCAGTGTCGTCACCTGAAGCTGCTTCTGAAACCGGTTCCTGGGCCCCACTCTGACCCATGGGGCCAGCATCTCTGGGGCGCGGCCCGGGAGTCTCCACATCTGCGAGGGCCCCCAGTGCCTCTGATAAGCAGCCAGGCAGTGGGGCCCCGAGCCCTGCCAGCCCCAGGGATCCCGAGTCCCCGCCAGGCCAGGCCGAGTGGCTATTTGGCTTAGTGCCGGCCCAGCTGATTTCTGGATCCTGCCCTGGTCTGATTAGCACGTTACTTCACCTTTGTGTGCCTTTTTCCTTATCTGCAAAAAATGGGTTTTATCTCAACAAGTTTTGTGAGAAGGAAGCGAAACGAGATAGTCCATGAGCGTACAGCAGCGCCCTGTGCAGATGTTGACGATTACTAATGATTTTATTATTATTCCCAAGACGTCAGATGAGAACAGGAAGCCGCAGGAGGATAGAAACCAGTCCCAGCAGAGACTCTGGGGGCTGGGGGAGAGCTTCACACAGTGTTCAGTGACTCAGTGAAAGAATGACTCCCCAGGTCACTACTCTGACTGGGGACCTGCTTCCCATTATTTAGGCAAAGCCATTACAAACCAGAGCAAGGCGCCAAAGTGGAATTAACCCTTTCTTTGGCAATAAATTCAATTTACCCCAAAATAGTAGCTTCATCTTACCATGGTAACAACTGGATGTCAGGTCAGTATTTTCAAAGACCGTTACCTCCATTCAAGACTATAATTCCTTTTGGCATTTTTCCTTAAATTAAGTTATCCTTCTCTAATAGAGGTGCGCGTGTGAATATGCGTGCGTGGGGGCAAATACTCCCATGCTATATGTTAGGGTTTAGATCTGGAATGTTCCTGAATGTCTCATGAGTCCCCAATGCAGCGAGGCCAGAGGTGGGGCTTTGGGGAAGTGATTGGATCATAGTGGATCTGACCTCATCTGTGGATTAATCTATCGATGGCTGAATGGACTACTGGGAGGTGAGACCTAGCTGGAGGAGGTAGGTCATTGGGGGAGTGCTCTCTCTCTCTCTCTCTCCTTCCTGGCTGCCAGGAGTTGAGCAACTTTCCTCTGCCAAGCCCTTCCACCATGATGCTTCTGCCTTGGAGCCAGCCAACCATAGACTGAACCTCTTAAACCGTGAGCCCAAATAAATCTTTCCTCCTCTATGTTGTTTTTGTCAGGTAATTGGGGCACAGCGATGAAAAGCTGACTAATCCACTACACATACTGTAAGAATCAGGATAAAAGAAAACTGCCACGGCCACTTGCCAAGTAGAAGCTGACCATCCTGTTTCTGGAAGGGCTGTCCCAGAAGTTGAGGTAGCAGAGGATGTACACGGCCCCCACGAGCAGGTTGAACAGCCTCCAGTGGCAGGTGCTGTCGACGATGTCACTCTGCTGGGCTACGAGCCAGAAAGTCATCACCAGCCAGTGAGCACCTGCAGAGAGGACGTCGTGGTAGTCAGGTCCAGTGGGGAGGGAGCGGGGTGGGGCAAGAGCACAGAAGCTGGGGCCCGGAGACATTCCTCTCTGCTCGAGCAGTCCCTGACCCGGCATCCAAGAAGAGGCATCAAAATCAGGAAGAGATCCAAGAGGCACTGAAAACCAAACCATTCTATCTTTGCACAAATTATCTCATTTGCGCCTCATAAAGGGCATGTGACCTAGTTTGGAGACGAGGAAACAAAGCCTCGCTTCAGTAACACATATCAGATATTATGTACTGATGCCTTCTTGGTTCCAGAAAGCTTTTAAGGAGGCAGTTATAAAACCGACTGTCTACTATTTTTAAATTTTAACTACATGAGCCAAGAAACCTCCACACCCAAAGGGAAGAATTCCATGTGGCCCGGCTATAATTTTTATTCCTATATTTTAAGATGAGTAATATCCTTCTGGAATTAAAGCTGAATTTTAAAAATGGATGAATAAAACATAGTTAATTTCTCTTTAGGAGCACAGTTCCCCCCTTCCCCCATGCTCTTCTTTGCCAATAAACTGTATTAAATGTTTGTTCTGGGCCCAAGGGCCAAATATTTCTCAATGTCTCCAGTTCTTTTAAAACAAGAGTACACTGTTCGTTCTTGCAAAGTGTATTCACTGATGACCCGAGGAGACGGCTGTCCTTGGCAGGGACACACAGACCCCATTCAGGATCCGCAGGGCCAGACCGACTCCCTGTCATCACCATTCATATCTGTGTGCCGCTGAACTGGGGGTTCGGGGGTTCAGTGGAGCTGTCCTATTTGAAACAATGTCCAAGATTGAGCTTTCAAAGGAAATGGGGCATGCTTTGAGGCAATAAGCGGCACCATCTATACTGTATATGTTCATGCTGGCTCAGGGCAGTGGACTGTACTTCCTCCGGTTGGAGTGACAGCTTTTCTACAGGAAAGATTCCAGCCCATGGTTCAGAACGGTCTTCCTAGGAGTGCCATGCTTCAGAGAAAGCTGGCGCTTTTGAGGCCGGGGTATCTAAGCTATGGTAGCGTATCTCCAAAGAGCCAGCACGCATTCCTTCAGACTCTGGGTGGTAGCTCCATGACAGCGGGCGTCTACCCCTCCGTGTTCATGGATCTGGAATGCTCTGACAGGTAGAAAGCCACAGAAGTGATGGGCAGTCAGGCCCAGGCCTAGCTTTGAAGAGGACTGGCAGGCTCCACTTCCTCTCTTGGGATTCTAGCTGGGAGGTTGAGCCCAGGCTACTCTGCTGAAGAGAGGCCACGTGTGTGCATCCAGAGCTTATGCCTCCCTGTGAACCCAGACACCTGCTTTCCCAGGTGGGAACCACAGCAGAGCACAGCCAGCCTCAGACTGTGGCTGATGACCATAAATGGTTATTTTTAAGGAACTTGGTCCTGGGGTTCAGTAGATGACCTGGTCGTCCATTCCACTTACCTCCAACCACCAAAACCCAAACGCGGTAAGCCTTGCAGAACAGAGCCAGACTCAGGACACGGGTCCCCAGCATGCCCATCCGCCACAGCTGCTGGCAGAAGAGGGCAGCCCATGGCATGGCACGGTGGCCCGGCTTCATGATGCCCAGGAAACAGGTGTAGGACACGAGGGCCCAAGACAGCGAGGACCAGGAGAGCAGGGTGCTGATCCCTGAAAGAATCCAACAGTCACAGCATTCCCCACAGGCTCCAAAGCAACCGCACGTGAAGGTCATTCCTGGTATTTCTTTCATGGGACACAACCTCTCATGAAATCTTGGCTCAACAGAGGTGTACCTCTGACCAAGCCCCCTGATGGTAGGCAACAAACAACTGTGTGCACAAATACACACATGTACACACAGGAATACCGGAGGAGACACAGAAAGCATTTCCACCGCACAGTGTCCCAGGCACTCTTCCCAGCACACAGCGAGGCTCCTCCTTCCTCGGCCCTGTAAGAATGTCCCAGTCCCCCATCCTCCAAGCCCTCTTCTTTACGTTGTGTTTTAGAACAAATCAGATTCTATGGGGCTCTGAACAGGGTTCCTTCCCAAGAGCCCTTTGCTGTTCGATCTATATGAAGGAGGTTTAATATAGCACCTATAACCAGAAGATAAATGGCATCAGGCCCGTTGATGAAGGTGGACAGAAGTCAAATCTTCTGAGCATTTGACACTCGGCAAGGGAGCAGAGCAGAGAAGAGGAGGGAAAAGGAGGAAGTGGGTGGGTGGGAGAAGGAAGCAAGAAACAATGGAGTGGGAGGGAGGGAAGGAGGAGGGAGAGAGAGCGAGGAGAAGAGGAGGAGGAGGAAGGGGAGGAGGAGGAGGAGGGGAGACCAAGACTGCCCTGGAGTGGGAGACGGAAACACATTTGCTGGTGCCTGAGTTGTGGTTTCCACGAGGAGCTCAGCTATACGTTCTGGCCACACTATGAGTTATTCTAGTGACTAATGATATAGGAACGATACATGCATTGATCTCTTTGAGGAGCAGTCTTCCCAAAGTATTTTCAGGGCCATCTTGACTATGCACAATTCTTCTTATGGGCTGACCTTAGAGCCTAACGTCCAAGAAGGAAGTCAGCTCTCTGTAAATTTATTACCCCGAGTCATAGCCAATTATAACCGTCATCTTGGGCTAGTGAGCACGGGGTGCCCTAACTCTCCCAAGCAGGGAAAATCTTAAATGGGAGGGTTTTGCTAAACAGGCACAACCATGTTCCTGTCTCTCTTGGGAAGGTGATAGCCTGAGCCCTGGTGAAGGTCACTTACCTGGCACGATATCTGTGAAGTCGGAGGCTAGAAAAGCATACGTCTGGAGCAGCAGGTGGGGCCCTGTCTGCAGCAGGGCCTCCAAAAGCCGCAGGGCTGACAGGTCGGCCTCCTGCAGCTGCAGCTGGCCCCGGCGGGGAGCCTCCCCTTCCTTCCACAGAGCAGCCGAGACAGCGTCCCAGTGTCTAAAGAAGACCAGAGGGCTCTGTGACACGGGGCCAGACTGTGGCATAGGACACCCCTTTCATTTAGAGACCTGTGGCATGCTAAAGAATGCCCTCTGTATTCATTAAGGTCACCCAGAGTCATCATTTGGGCTCATGCTAAAGATGTCAGTGCTCATGGACATGCTCCTCAAGCCCAGCCTATGCACCGCAGACTCCCACATCTGCAAGGGCTGGGGGCAGACTGGGAGCCAGGACCCGATGTGGGAAGGTCTCTGAGTTGGAACGGCTACGGGACAAGGGAACCGAGATTGACAGGTCGGCCAAGTTTGCAGGTACCCCTACCTGCATCTGTACCCCAGAGCCTCTTGGGATGGGAATTAATTCCTTCAACAGAAGTTTGCTGCAAGGGACTGCATTTAGTCATCTCTTTAGAGCACAGAGAGATGAGAAAACCCTCATCCTCATGCTCAGAACGCAGAACTTTGTGTGCCCTGAAAGAGTGCATGGGGAAGGGGAGGGGTCTGGGGGCTGGCAAGAGACGCAGGTGGCTGGGGCAGGGCAGGGAGGTTGGGGCTGATGGACAGTTGCTAAGCAGCCTGTTACATGGAGAGCAGCCGCAGGACAGAGCCCTCACAAATGTCTGCATGTCTGGGCCGCTCAGGACCCCAGGGACACATCGGTTCAGCCTGCACAGTGACCCCCTGGGATGCGGAAAAGGAGGAAGAAGTTAGACAATGCCCTTGTCTTGTTCTGGTTCCCGTAAGTCCATCCTATAAACCTTTGTCGGACACTCTCATCTTACAAAAAGCTATCTAGCTATCTGGATAGCTATCTACACTGCCTGAAGCGCCATGGGGAATATTTGACAATCGGGCCACTTTCCAGGCACACTCGGGGGAACTGTGGGCTCGGGGTTTCCACTGGGATGAGGGTTCAGCCTCACCCACCAACATCCTCCCTTGGTCCCCGGATCAGCCGCAGCATGGGAGATCAGCACCGGCCTGCTGCGTGGGCAGCCGTGCGCAGCAGCTCCCCTGGGGAGCGGAACCTCTGTGTCTTGCCCAAGTTCAAAAACACCAGAAGCGACTTCAGTACAGAACCCCAGAGCCAGAGCTGTCGCACCTGGGAAAGCTCCCCGAGCCTCCGCAGATGACACACTGGTCTCTGATCTTAGGCCAACATGACCCTGTCTAAGCAGAAGTGGGGGTCCTCTTTGAAAGGGCTGAGGGCCCAGGAAAGACGTCTAGGGAAAACAAGTTTCCTTTTTCATGATTTGGAATCCTGGAGCGAGCCGTTTTCTTACTGAGTCTTTGAAGTTATGAATCCTGACACACACACTTCATGTTAAGAAAAAAAAAAAACCCATGAAACCAGAAAAATGGAACGGGGGGGGGGCAGGGGACAGTTTTACTTTCACCGTGGAATCATCTGTCCCCGCTCGCTGCCCTCCCAGGGGCTTCTTGGGTTCCATATGCATTTTTCATTGGGCTTTGACCACCTGCTACAGACCACAGAAAGAACAAGGACGAATGAGGTTCACTGGATGCCTGACATGCAGTTGTGGAAAGAAAACATGCACACGTGAAAGGCTGATGTAGGAGGAAGGATGTATCAAAATGAGCGCGCGCACACACACACACACACACACACACACACACACACAAGTGGCTTGAGAAGTAGACTTGGAATCCTGGGGATGTGTGTGTGTGTGTGTGTGTGTGTGTGTGTGTGTGTGTAAGAGAGAGAGAGAGAGAGAGAGAGAGAGAGAGAGAGAGAGAGGAGAGAGAGAGAGAGAGACTGACTTCCTGGAGAGGGGGATGGGAAAACTGGGTGGGACTGAAAGCTGGAGCCAGGCAGGGAAAGGTTCTCCAGTCCTGCCAGGCCATTAGCTTCCCTTGTAAGAAATGGAGACCACTGGACCGCAGCTGCAGGCCTGTGAAACCCCTGCAGACAGGGAGAGATTCAGGCTGAGGCCACAGGACAGCCGCTGGGATACCTGGGGGAGGCCGGGTGAGATGGAAGTGCAGGGCTTGGCCACAGCACTGCCCCAGGTCCTCACCTGCTCTGGCATGGGTTTCCGGCTGCCTGTTTACTGTCCCCGGTGCCTTCTCCCTAAAGGCTAACCCGCCACGGTACTCCTTTATCCATACTTCCTCAACCACCAGGACCTGCAGGGTAAAACCCCAGCTTCCTAACCCGGGCTCAGCGTTCCTTTCTGCCATCCAGCCCGATGGGTCCCAGCATGTTCCTTTCTCTAGAAGCTCATACCCTACAGTTGAAGGATCATCTCCTCCTTCCCCAACGCACCATTTCTGCAGCCCATCTGCCTTTGACAGTCCCGGTAGCTTCATGTGTCAGAGACGCCGCGGAAGCCTCCCAGCACGGATGAGAATCCTGGACATGCCAGGACCAGACCCTTCCTCTCCTGCTTCGGAATCACCTGCAGGACTGCTCAGACCGCGGTCTGAGTTTCTGATTAAATAGGTGTGTTTGGGGAATTACAAGCAGTTTGCTGTGATACAGGCCAGGGTGTGGAGAGAGAATCTCATGGTAACAAGTGCCCCATGGGTGCATGGACTGAGCTAGTCTCCTGTCCAGCAGGCCCTTCCTACCTCCTTCTGTCCTGCCAACACTGCTTTCAGCCTCGTTCCCACTTCAGTCTCAGAGACTGTACTTAATTATGTGTGTCTGCAGTCCCCGAGGACACACACAAGTTACTAAATGTGGACGAATAAATACCGAGTAGACTGAGCTGTGTTGATGACGGTCCAAGACTCCTCGCTGCATTAAGAGTAACACAGGCTGCAAAGCGCAGCTTGGAAACCAATTAATTACTTAGGTCTTGGGAATTAAGTTTCTGGGTAAACTTTGATCTGTCCTCATTAACAAGTTAAGTAAAAAGAACTTAAAATATCCACTACACCTAGAATAGTCTATCTTGGGCCCACAACTTGGAAAATAAGTGATTCTTCTCTCCATTTTAATTTTTTTGGTGATGGTGGAGCTGACCTAGCCAATAGATGAGTTTTGCACATATTTTATATGAGCAAATATGTACATATTTTATATACTTGTAAATATTAAATCTTTACACATTTATGCTGAGCTTGTCTTACCCTTAAAATTCACCTCAGCTTTCCTTTTAAGAACTTTACCTTCAAAACAATTTTTTTGTGGTACTAGGGGTTGAACCCAGGGATGCTCTACCTCTGAATTACACCCCCCAGGCCTTTTTATTTTTTAGTTTGAAACAGGGTCTCACTAAATTGCCCAGGCTGACCTTGAACCTGCAATATTCCACCATGCCCAGCAAGAATTTTTGGGGGGGTACTGGGGATTGTACTTAGGGGGATTCTACATCTGAGCTATACCCCCAGCCCCTTTTTAGCTTGAAACAGGGTCTCACTAAATTGCTGAGGTGCTTGCTAAGTTGCTAAGGCTGTACTCAAACCTGCGATCCTCCTGTCTCAGCCACCCAAGTGCTGGGGTTACAGGCATGTGCCACCATGCCAGGCTAAGAATTTTAAACGTCTAATAAAGAAAATTTGCTAAACCAGGATGCATGCTAAGGAAGAGACTAATTAGGTACGCTTCTAACATCTCATACTGAGTTTCCAAGTGGATTTACGGGCTTACCAAAAGATGAAAAAGATGCTGGTAACATACAGCAGTAGAGTAGAAACAAACAACAAAACCTAAATAGAAAAAAGTAACCGTCTTTGTTTAAACAAGTTGCCACTAATGTCAGGGTCTCTTAAACAGACTTAACATGAATATAGTTTGTATTATTTTGAATTGGAAAAGATGGTAATTTATGTCTTAAAGCCTTGTATTTTTATAAGCAACGTGACCTCAAGAGGTTTGTGTATTATTGGTTGTTCTTTTTTTAGATTATTCTGCGTTCCCTGATGAAGTAGTCACTTGAAGTAGTGGACTCTTTCGCAGCTCAGGATTGTGCAAAAGAGCATTGTTTTGGCTCCCCCTAGAGGCGCTTTGACCCAACTTCAATTTTAAAACCTGGATTTGCTTTAAAATACTATTTTACCCAGTGTTTTCTTTAGAAGAGCCCAGTGTGCTAGTTTCAGCATGAAGAAGAGATCCACTGCTTCCTATCTTAACTTTAAAAGCTCTCTACTAAGGTAGCAGGCTTCTATGTTTTGGCGAGTTTGTAATCTCAGAAACATTGCACACCGCACAGTTTCTTTTGCTTGTGGTGGCTGTCCTGAAGTTAGGGACAAATTTGTGGCCTGTTTTTAAAAAAAAAAACTGTGCAATCTGGCTTCATTGTGTGTTCTAACGTTTTGCCCCCTTTCCTGACTTTTCTCACTCTTTTTTATCTTTTGTCCCCTGGAATTATGTGTGAATTTTTTTAGTCACCTTAACTTGTTTTAGCAATTGCATACAAGTGACTAGTTGTTTTTCCTAACTTCTAATTTTGACTTCTCTCTTCACTTACCCATTTTTTTTCTGGATATGCCAGAAATCATAGCATCGCTTAATGGAGATTTCGAGAGCCCCGGAGAAGACAAGAGGGCGGAGTCCACTGTCCAATCCCAGCAGTGTGCATCTGGGCACACCGTGAACCTCTCGCAACCCCATCCCTGAGGAAGGCGCTGGGTGAGATGGGGCCTGACCATCCTCACAGTCTCAGATCCACCTGACAGTTATCCAGGACCCCTCTCTCTAGCAACTGCACTGATTAACTTTCCTTTCGAGCTATCTAGTCTTTGCTAATGGTGCAGCCAGCTCCTTCCTTCCATAGCCCCTCTGCCCTGGAGGTTTCATGCGTTATAACCTCAATGGTCAAAACCAAGTGGAGACCCTCAGCCCTCTAGTCTTACTTCCCAGCCAGGCAGTTCAGGGAAAGGTGTGAAGTGGCAGGTAGTGCTCAGAAGAGGCTGCAGTCCCCGGAGTCAAAGGGATTTTGGCTGCTGGATCCCTGTTGTGAGTCTGGTCCTCCTCACATGGGCCGTTTGGGAAAAACTGTTGTGGCCCCAAAGGTGCTCTCAGTGCCTCTAGACCTGCAGTCCGTGGCTCCGAGGGGCCCCATGCCTTTCTCAGAAGCACCTTCCGCTTCCACCTGAGTGTTCTCTGGGCGGGGCGGCGGCTTTCCCTGCCCAAGATCCCTCCAGACGTGGGGCTCCTGCCGCAGACCCTACCACCCACCCATTCAGTGACTCTGAAGAGTGTCCGAGAAGTGAAGGCACAGACCCCCAGAACTGAGGGCAGCGCCCCGCAGTGCTCCTGCACACCCTGCAAACTCTTGTCGCTTGCAGTCTGATAAACCCTGGAGCTGCAGCCTCCACGGATGCGATCTCTGAATTCTCCTTTAAAAAAAATTCCCTTCCGCCCTTTGGCACCATGGGGGCTGCGAGCTGCTTCTGACAACTCCCTGTATCCAGTGCTCCAGGTGGAACAATACCTTGCCCGCAGGTATGATTATCTTGGTGGGTAATACCTGTTCTAGGTAGAATAACACCTTGCTCGTGGGCCATCGGCACGCCCTTCAGCACTAGACCCATCCCTGGCTGCTCTTCTATTATTATTTTTTCCAGTACTGGGGATTGAACTCAAGGGTGCTTCACTACTGAGCTACATCCTCACCCTTTTTTTCATTTTTTATTTTGAGATGGTCTCCCTAAATCGCGCAGGCTGGCCTTGAATTTACGATCCTCCTGCCTCAGCCTCCTGAGTCGTTGGGTCATAGGGACCATCCTACCTGCTTTTTTATGGAAATAAACTAGCCCTGGCTCCCCATACTTCTTCCTTCCACAAAAGCTTACAGCAGATGCTACCACATGAGCTTCGCTGTCCAGTCTGCGGTTAATTAAATCTGGGTCACCTTCCTGGCCTACGGCCAGGTGTTCAAATGGCGTGGCCTAAAGCAAGTTGCTCTTTGTCGCTCCAAAGGTGCACCAAAGGATCGAAACAACAGTGAGACAGAATTTGGCTGAAGCCAAGAGAAAGCTTTGGAAAGGCTCCGGGGGTGCCTGACATCGGAGATGCTCAAAGATAGACAACGGAGATGCCAATATTGGAGCAGGGGTGTCATCCTGCACTTCCCCGACCTTACGGATGGACAGAGGGAGCGTGTAAGGACAGAGGAATCCTCCTGCTGCACTGTGGCCCTCGCGTTCTGGGGGTGGCAGGATGCTGGCTGTCTTACCGCTTCCAGACGCCAAGCTGTAGGAGGTGCAGGACCACCAACCAGCAGCGCCCTGGATGCCCGTCCGCTCGGAACCACAGATAGCTCAGGCCCTGGACCAAGAAGCCGGGGAGGAGTGCAGAAACAGCCAGCCACCCCCAGAGAAGCTGCCCTGTGGTGAAGTAGTAAGCCACGGTGTAGAGGCCTGGAGGAAGAGAAAAAAAAAGGGGTTAGTGGAAGGATGGAGGAGACTGGGTAACTGAGCTATAAATATTTAAAAATTTTCTGTGTGTTACGATGTGCTGAAATTGTAGAAGTTTTCTGGCTGGGGAGAGATTGCCTCTCCTCGGGGGAGCACGAGGCCCCTCAGGGAACATGCCTGTAATATGCAGACTAACCAGCCCAGAGCTACCTCCTGTCTCCAGCCACACACCCAGGAGACAGGACTCCTCTGCCCCAGTCATCCCAGGGCTGGGTGCCAGGCAACTAGACACCACTCTATACCTCAAACATAGACATGATCCAAACTAGCCCATCCGAAACTGTTCCCCATGCCCTGCCCTGCCCAGGAAGCCTCAGCAAACGCTCTGGCCTCCCCTTCCCCGGGCCCCCGTTTTCTGCCCCATGACTGATGGATTGAACCGGTTCTCCGAGGGGGCTCTCCTCCCAACCCTGCCCCCACGCCCAGTTACTGCTTCCCAAAAGGATCCTGCCCCTTCCTGGGAACCGCTCAGGCTTCCGGTGCACACCATCCCACCAACCAATAAGTTTAAAGTCCACGCGGGCCTCCAATAAGACGCAACACCGGTCGGGTCAACCAATGGCAACAGGCCAACTCAGCTTAAGCCTGTATTTAACCCCAAGCGCAGCGCTCTCTCTCTGATGGCCTTTCTTCTGACCCCCCGGAGCTTGAATAAATCTCTTGGCTGCATGGTTGTCTCCAGTGCGGTTTTTGCCCTACAATGACAACCTGGTGGCCCTGTGTGGCCTTCAGCACCTCCTGCCTCTGGCACCTGTGAGGATCGTGCGCTTTGCCCTCCTGAGCCTCTCCTGTGTCCTCTTGTCCACATACCTGACCAACCATCTCATAACGAAACAAAACAAGCAACCTGGCCAATTGAGTGTTTCTACCACCAGCAAGACTCTGCTAGACCCATCCTGGGAGTGCAGAGGGACAGGCAGGACAATGCCGGGGCGTTCCGGGGTGCCTGGGTCTATCGAAAGGAGCCGATGGGTTATGTAGAGCACGTGCCAAGTACCTGGCAGCCAGGTGCTCTAGCAGTGTGCAGCCTCCTGTGGGGGTCGGGGGGTCATGATGGCAGCACCCACACTCCACACTGGGAACTCACTCCATCGCCCACTGGTGCGCCCAGCCAGGCCTGCCCTCCCGCCTCTCCACCTTCCAATGGGGACCTCGCTGGCTGGTAACTGACAAACCTGTGGTGACTACTCTCCTGAGGACGATGAGGATGACGGCGGAGGTGGCTGCACGGCTAGACGCAGGAATACCCAGCAAGTCTTTTACATTACTGTCACTTGGAGTCTCCGGTATTAATGTTTAAAGTGGATCTAGGGACACACGCCAGGAATTTTAGCGGAAACCGCCCTGCCCTGAGTTACAGCTAGGAACCCCTCCGCTCTGGGTGAAGTTTCAGCTCCAGCGGCCACTCCTTGGTCCTGGGGGTGTCCTGGGCTCTACCTGATAAGGTAGAGTAGAAGTAGTAAAATTTTAGGTAGAAAGGAGACAAGATGGGAAGGAAAGGAGTAAATCTAAAGTCCTAAGCTTGCCTTGCTTAGGACATGCCAAGAAGCAGCAAAACCCCTATCTCTAAAAACACAATGGGCTAGCTTCACATCCAAAAGCCCTGAGAAATTCCAGAGGTGATTAATTTTGGAAAGAAAGAGCTTCCTCTTCCACCGAAACTCCGAAAAATCACACCTGTTGTCACACTCAGCTGGCCACCCAGTCCTGAAGAAAAAGAACTTTTTAGAAGAGAAAGAACTTCACCTTCCACCGAAGATCACACCTGTTGTTATACTCAGCGGGCTACCTGCTGGCCAGCAGACTTCCTGGCTC
>PVJS01033827.1:0-21923 GCA_004027185.1 Glis glis
AAAAAAAAAAAAAAAAAAAAGAATAGGATACTCACAATAATGGACAAACTAACCAATCAAATAGAAGGTCCAGATAGAACCTCATGTGCCCAGTCACAGGAGAACATCTTCATGACTTTGGAGTAGGCAAATATTTTTTAAACA
This sequence comes from Glis glis, assembly GCA_004027185.1. Classification (NCBI taxonomy): domain Eukaryota; kingdom Metazoa; phylum Chordata; class Mammalia; order Rodentia; family Gliridae; genus Glis; species Glis glis. The sequence continues at coordinate 145 of PVJS01033827.1, forward strand.
GGACACAAAATTACCTGAACTTAAAGGAAAAACTGATAAACGGGACTAAATTAGAATCAGGAAATTCCATTCATCAAATGTCATCATTTTGAGAGTGAAAAGATAATTTACAGAATGGGAGAAGGTGTTTTCGTAGATACATCTGACAGATGACTGATGTCCAGAATATACCAGGAATTCCTACTACAAGGAAAAAGATGAATAACCCAATAGAAAAACCAACAAAAATATAGAAGCAACACTTCACAAAAGTGTTTCCAAGCAGCAGTAATCATATTGAAAGCATTTATCATCAGAAATTTGTCATCAAAATTAAAGCTATAATGTGATATCACTACATATTTATACACACAGTAAAAACAAATTCAGATTGAGGAATCAAGGAAATGCGCTTTTTATTGCATCAGTTCTGTAAATTTTCTATGTCCAACCCTTGGGGACACAAATGTAACAAAGACTTGACCTCTGTCATTTGGTAGCCCTGGTTTAGGGTAGAGGACACCACAGCCCCTGAGTTAAAACAATTTGCCTCAATTAATCTTGTATGCTTTGGGGGGAGGGCAAACATCTCTACCTTAACTTGTTGGAATGAATATTATCCTTCTCCCATTTTTTTTCAACAACTTCAGGTCACTGACCTAACTTTTTGTGTGCAACAAAATCTCACACATGCCAGAATTCTCAACAAATTCTCACACATGTACACCAAATACAGGGCTCTGCACAGAGGGACCAACCTCAAAAACCTGGTTTGAGATCTACAGTAGAATACAGGTTCTGCTAACCATTTTCTTCCAGAATACCTGGAAACTAGAGTTTAAAGCAAGGTGAGGAGTGGTTCGTACTAGGATGTCAGAGGGTTCCAGAGGTTGAGCTGTCCACAGGAGGGCTGACCATCCCACTTGGATCTCTGGGCTGGTTTGTCACCAGAGCTTCCCTCACCTTTCAAAGCCCAATTACAACAGAAAGAGATGCTCTGAGTTCTCACTCAGCTCACCTGCATCCCCAAGGGGAGCCACCCTTCTAGGCCACACTAATTTGATTCGTCTTTATTGCAGTCATTTCCAAGAGGTTATTAGAAAGAGTAAACCAACATTTTCCAACTTACTGCTTCCATCTCCAGCTTAGATCAGGTGTTTTTAAAAACCAGCTTTCTGAAATTATATGCAATGAATAAAAAAAACTTTTTTCTCTACAATGCAGTTGCTATGGACTGGGGCAGCTAGAGACAGGACTGGGCTTGGAACCTGAAATATGCTGTTTTCCAAAAGGATTGCTTATTTTAAAATGAGCTTCACCACAATCAGGCTATTGACATTAAGCTTCCCTCTTGGAAGCTTATGTTGCAATCTACTTTTCAAACAGTGTGTTTATTCTGAAGGGAGAGTCAGCCCTACCTGAGAAGAGTGCTGGGCTCTGAACCCACACCTCTCACCTATAGGTTTGGTTTAAAAGCATCTAGATCTTACAAGATCTCATCAGTGCTGGTGGAGCCTGAATGTTGCTAGATGTCAACATGATGTACTGCATTTCCCCAAAGAACTCACTTTCTGCCCCGCCCCCATTTGGTACAATACATCATGACTCTTCAATCCTGCCAAAGTATCTCTGAATTGTTTTCCCCACCTCCTACCCACGTCTTGCTTCTTCAATGGCAAGGTACATGGGCTGTCGAGGGACTATAAAAACACTCATTGTGTGAACACATGAAAACATGCTCCTCCTTTTAATCCAAGACCCAGTGAAATTTTGCCAAGCTTCCTGTGTTCCAGAAGTATACTTTTTCTTTATTTTGTCATTCTTCTACTCCCACAACCCCACATAACTAAAGTGATAAAGACCTAGACAGCTTCCAATAAATGCCGACTGACTGACTGCCCAGCTTTCAGCAATGGCTGGATCCTCTGCTGGTCTTCAGCAGGATCACACCCATGCGGGAACAAGCCTCAAGCGTGGTTGCAAGACAGCAGTCTCCCTACCACAATGGCCATCATGTTGCTTCACCACCATCATAGCTGAGAGCTGCCATTCAGACATTTGTCACATCTCAGACAAGGGAGACCCCTCCACAAACATGCTCCATTTAATTCTTATGGTATAAAGCCACTTTCCCAAACTTTTCTCATCTCAGGATGAAAATATCAGAATTTTCCATAATAGAAATTGAGAAATTTTAAAATACTTATTAATTTATCTAACACATAACCAAACCTTCACATTACTCAAATAACTACATTTTTTCAATGCCAAAACATTTCTGGGAGGAGATGGGCATCATTTGACATTTTCACAAAAACTCTTAAATCTCTAACTGAAAAAAAAAACAGGTGTATTCTTATATTTGCTTCTGCATTCAATTATACATCATGTAGCATCTGGAAAATTCCACCATATCCTTGTGGGACAATGAAAATGAAAAAGGCAAATACATTCTTAGTATTACTGTACAGAATAGATTTGACCTTCCGGCTCCCCAAACCCGGGTGGTATAGGTATAGTAGTTGTGACTATAGTATAGTAATTTTGTGTCTTGGCTCAAAATGCAACTCACCACTCACAAGCTATGTAAATTCTATCTGCCTCAACTTCTTCATTAATTCTTCAATCAGCAAATGCATTCTGGCTGATTCTAGAGGCAGACGAGGAAGCGGAGCACCCAGGTGTAAGGGGGTCTATGGACCTCTGATCGCTCCATCTTGTCCCCCATCCCTTTCTAAAGATGGACAGTCCCTCCAGTAGGGCTGACAGCAGCCTCCAGTACACGAAACCTTCAGTAGAGGCCACCCACACTGCAGACGACAGACCTGGGTAAGCCTGGCCCCACACCATTCATCCTAAATAGGAATAAAAGTTATCACCTGGCACTGAGCATCTTCTCTCCAGTCCAATTTAAATAATACTGTCTCCGGGCTTGTCAGTGCGTTCCATTTTAATAGCTCAGCCTACTATTTTGGGTACAGATGGAGTTATCTGCTGTTTTCAAATGAGCCTCCAGTGCTCATTAAGTCGTCAAATCCTTCCCTGCCAAAACTCATATACCTTACTGTTGAAATAGTTCCTGTTCTGTTATCTACAGCAAACAGCCAATTTCCTCCCCAAACAGAGTCAGTATTCTGCCACTGATGTGCCCCACGGCCTAGTGGATCATTTGTGTCGGGTGTCCCATCACCCACGGAGGCCCGCATTCCCAGCCAGGCTGGATGTGTCAACTGCTGCTCCCCGTGGGCTACCTGCGATTGTCAGAACACTGGGAGGGAGCCTCGTCCAAGCTGTGTGCTGTTCAGCTGGGCTCTGCTGTAGCACAGCAGAGGGAAATGCCTAGGAACCAGGACCAGAGCTCTGGTCCCAGCCCATCATTCCCCATCTGTGACCTCAGGCAAGCTTCTGAACCTCTCTGGATTCATTTCCTCTTCTGCAAAACCTAAGCTAGTCATACCCGTCCCAAAGAGTTTTGGGTGTGAGGATTAAAGGAGACAGTAAGTGTAGTGTTCCCAGTACCTAATTGGCCTCAGATGAATGCCAGCCCCCTTTTCTGCTCCTTCCCCTCAACTAGGGTGATATTCATTACTGTTTTATGGTTGTGAACTATTGAGAAGGGAATTGGAGAGAAACTTACTTGTGAGTTTCTAGTGCAAATGCTAACTTTACAGGCGATTATGACGAGACCTAGAGACCAATTTCTTAAAACATGGAAGAATTTGTGCTTGTGCAAAGTCCCCCACTCTCTTGTGCCTAAACAGTCACCTAACTCCCTGGAAGGATTGGAAACCCTACACATCTACCACCTCAGCTGAAGGCCTCAGAATTGGCATTTATGGTCGCACAGTACACTGCATAGTGAAGGAGTTCATTCATACTCGGGCTTCACAGGATGAAATGGAGCCTCAGTGGGTTCTGACACTGCCTAGTTCGGAAAGGCGACCAGACTGAAATCCTTCAATTGGTAAAGAATCATAAAAACTCCACTAAACAGCATGTGATGCTTTGGATATGGTGTGTGTGTGTGTCCCCCAAAGGTTCATCTGCTGGAAACCCGGTCCCCAGAGTGACCATGTTAAGGGGATGAGACCTTTGAGAGACAGAGCCTAGTGGACAGTGGCTAGGTCATAAAGGTACCACCCTCAAAAAGGGTTAATACAGGTCTTGCAAAGTTAGTTCTTGTGAGAGTGGGTTGCTATATAGCAAGACCACCCCATGTGCCTGGTCCCTTCTGCACACTGCCACTTCCCTTTTTCCTTCTCTGCCATGTTGTGATGTAGCCAGGAGATCCCTTGCATGGACACAGGCACCATGCACTTGAACTTTTAGAACTATGAACTAAATAAACCTTTTTTCTTTGTAAAGTACCCAGCCTTGGGTACTTTGTTATGGTGACACAAAAATGGATGAAGACAAGGTGTCATGGTAGACTGGTGCAGTAACACCCTTAGTGTGCTCATGTGTCCCATGCCTTCAGGAAGCTCCTCCTCCACTAGCTCTGGGCTTTGTCATGTGATTTGTTTGGGATAATAAAAAAAATGACAGAATCAGAGACTTGAAGTGTGCATGCACCCTGTTTTGTCACCTCCTGTGATAATAAGGACTTTTCTAGAATCCTTCCTAAGGGACCAGCCTGAAGCTGCTTTACAGTTAACTATTAATGTAGAAGCACACTCCAAAAATCAATTTACTACAGTACAGTCAATGCATAAACCAGCAACACAGCCATTATCATTATCAAGCAGTATGCACTGTATATAACTGCGTGCTACTGCATGACTGGCAACATAGTAGGTATGTTTACACCAGCATTGCCACGAACGTGTGTAATACATTGTACTATGGTGTTAAGATGGCTGGATGTCACTGGGCATCAGGCATTTTCAGGTCTGTTATCATCTTATGGAGCCACTGTTGTATATGTGGTCCATCATTGGCTGAAACATCCTTATGCAACATGCAAGTGTACTAGAAATGTAATCTTAAGCCACCAAAGGAAATATATAGCAGACATTTAAAATTTAGCTGCAAAATTTAAAATTTAGCTTCAAGGAACAACAACAAAAAATCCATGCAGTGACTTAAACTGCATCAGAAGTTTATTTCTCTCTTACATAAATATAGACACTTAAATCTCATTGTTCTACCCACTTCCACAGGCATCTTCCATCTGGTTCAGGATGGCTGCTCTAGCAACCCTATCTGCAATCCAGCCAGCAGGAAGGGAAAGAGAAAGGAATGCCCCCACCCCTTGAAGGACACTTGCTGGAAGTTGCACACCACACTTCCATTTATATCCTATTGGCCAGGATTTAGTCATATGAACATTCTAATTTGCAAAGGATGCTGGGATATATAGTCTTTATCCCAAGAGGGTATAAGCTGAGCAAAAAAGGGAGTCTAGAGAAAAAGAGAACAGATACTGGGAACACAATGGGCAGCATCGGTCACAGAATAACAGATAAGAACCGTGTGGCCTGGTCACTTCTCTTCCGTCATTGACAGTCCACCAATCCCGCATCAACACCCACCCTCCATTTCAGCCATGCTTGACTTCCTGCATTTACCAGAGCACACTGGAGTCCCCCCCCACACACACTCTGGTCCTCTTCCCTCTGCCTGGTTGAGCCTCTCTACATCCTTTTGCTTCCCCAACTTCTTCCCTCCTCTCTCTTTTTCAAAGCTTTTTTTATAGCCCTCCCCATCCCACTCCCAGCTAGCTCTCTCTCCTGTGAGTTCCACAACACCTCATACTTTCCTTTCATGTGACTTGGTGCAGTGTGTTGTCACCAGCTGTTTACTCTCCAGTCTCTCTGCTAGGCTACCAGTCCTTCCAGTACAGGCCCTCCATTTTTCCTTCTAGAGTCCCCTCTCAGCCCCCGTCTGATGCAGATATTCAAAAATCCTATGATTTTCCACACTCTGCAGCTCCTTGCAAGCCACTGGAATCTTGACATGTTTTGAAGTGTCTTTCCTTTAAAAAAAAATGTGGGGAGGACACATTTATATGACTCTAATATCAAAACCCTAATAAAGAATTGCACCAAGGGATCTCACATCCATGTGTTCATCTACTCTACTTATCTTGTCCCCCAAAGGAACTATTTTTATTAGCTTCTGCTCTTCCTCCCAGCATTTATGCATATGCAAGTAGATATGAATTTATGCTTATTTTCCTCCATTTCTTATGCAAAACTTAGCACCCTTCTGCATCTTGCCCCCCCACACACACACACTGAACAACATATCCTAGTAATTTTGTGTCAGTAAAGAAAGCATCCCGAGTCCTCTTCACAGGGGCAGAGAATCCCACTGTGCAGATACGGCATTGCTTTTTTTAAGGAGTCCTCTCTTTGTCATTACAAACAATACTGCACGTGTCATTTTACATCCAGGGAAGTGAATCTAAAATACATTCCAAAGTGGAATTTCTGCATAAAAGGGTCAATGCACTCATCATTTTGGTGGCTATCCTGGCATGGCATTGGGGGGGGGGGTGAATCTGAAAAAGTTTAATCTTTCAAGCACTTTAAAGATAATCTTTTCTAAGGAACTAGACCATGAAGATAGAGCAAATTATCTCCTTGTCATTGGGATGTTCTGTCACATCCGTAGTGGATTAGGGTGGGCACCAGGTGTGAGAAATCACTCCAGCTTAGCTCCTTTCACAAACACAGCGCATCTCAACCCAGTGATTTTCTTGGCATTTACAAAAAAAGGCCATTTCTGCCTGGGGTTTGTACCACGACAAAGCTTTTAATGGAGTTAGAGACAAAAATGACAAATTTCTCACATTGGAAGCACTTTCTTGGAAGCATACCATCGGGCTTCTCGTCCCACCCGGGAGCTTTGAAAACATCCCGGCATATCAACTGGCTGAGCCACCTGCGGTTTCCTGCTCGTGGGGGAGGGGAGCAGGCGGGAGCTGCCTCTCTGGACCCCACTCAGCAAATGTGCAGGAGCCCGGGCCTTGGACCAGGTCACCAGGGTTCTTCTGTGCCCAACAGATGTCCTTGTGTGAGCTCAGAGCTCCCGCCACCTCTCTGAACAGGCACCTAAACCAGCAGCTCAAATGTCCTCCATCCCACACACGCTACTCTCCAGGGAGCTGCGACATTTAGCAGCCTGTCCAAGGTCACAGGGAAGCCAGAGCTGTCAAGGACTAGAAGAAGGTGAGGACAGCAGGTGCCTGCAACCTGCTACAAACAAGCCTGAGGGCCACCCAGCCTCTGCAAGCAACGGTGAGGGGCCTGCCAGTCATACTTGCCGGGCAGGAGTCGCAGGGTGGCTGGAGCAGACTGGCCCACACCCCAGGACCTGGTACAGCAGGGGAGAGGATGACCGCTCCGTCAGGCTCCGAGGAAACTCTAGTAGAGTCAGAGGTGTCTCAAGGAGACAGAGAATTTGGAAGCAAAATTAGGAATAGAAGTGATGAAGAACATAGTGCTCGTCTTCAGGGTCCCCGAATCCTCCTTCCCACGTTTCTGTCTTTTCAGCCCTCCAAAGTCCGTCCCCCTGCACTGTGGCCACAAGTTCCCACTGACCACACGGCTTTCTCTCTTTTCTCTCCTAAACACAATGGAGACTGAAGACTGACCTGCCACTCAAGAGCCCGCCGCGGTCCCCGTTCCCTGCAGAGCGTGATCTGGCCTTCCTCTCTCTGACCTCATCTCATCCTCCACTTCCCACCACCTGGGCCTGCTGGATGCCCTCCATCACCATCAGCCTCACCTCTGGGATGTGCATGGGCTGTGCTCCCTGGCTGGAACACCTCCCACCCAGAGCTACATGCCCTCCTTGGGGCTGGCTCCTCCTGGAGCCCTCTCCTGACCATCCTTCTGAAAGGGGCACCACTAATCCCCCTAGCACTGGAATTCCTTATCTCCCTGGCTTTATTTTTCTCCACAATACTCATCACCATCTATACATTGTTCATTTTATTTATTTCATCAGGTCTCCCCAATGCACACTAAAATATAATCTCCACAAAGACGAGGACTTTTATCTCTTTTGTCTACCTGCATATGCTCCATATCTAAAACAGTGCCTGGCACACAGTAGGGCCCCAAATACTTGTCGACTGAATGAATAAAGGAACAAGAGGATGGATTCCCCACCAGAGACCTCATCTGCCTGGGCGCAGAAGACAGAACTCCATGCACAAAACAGCACTCTCCCTGCCCCCAGCCCCACCTGTCTAGTGCCATCAGAAATTATGTGTTCTTAGTGGGGCATGGTGACGCACACTTGTAATCCCAGTACTTGGGAGGCTGAGACAGGAAGATCACAAGTTCAAGGACAGCCTCAGCAACTTAGTGAGACTCAGAAACCCAGCAAGACCCTGTTTCAAAACAAAACACGAAAAAGGCTAAGGGTATAGCTTGGAGGTAGAATGCCCTTGGGTTCAATCTCCAGTGCCAGTATCAAAAAAAAGGGGGGGGGGAGGAGGAGGAGGAGGAAAAGGAGGAGGAAGGGAAGGAGAAAGGGAAGGAGGAAGGGAGGAAGGGCTGTCTTCGCTGCACTTTGAATGAGCAAGCCCAGTGTTTCACATGAAGAGGAAGCTCTAACGTGGGTGTTTCAGGCCATGGCAGCTGAGCGCGATCTTTTGGGGGCAGAGCGTTTTCCTTGGTGTTGTTCTCTCCCCGCCCACGGTCTGTACCAGCCCCATGGGGTAACAGTGGAATGTGTCAGCACAGCCAAGATGGAGCATATGAGATGCAGGGAACCGCACCACACACCCACAGGTGGACTCTGATCCCTCATACGCTGAGTCAAGTGTATCCGAAGCACCGGCCATTGTAGGCAGCGTGGGAAGCCTGCAGTACGGGGCATGTGTCCCTTCCACCAAACCATACTTTCCTAGCGAGTTTGCATGTGATATCAAGGCCAAAGGATGATCGCTTTCAAATTTTACCTACACACACATGTAAGGTCTACATACACATACACGCATATATTTGGTCTGGACAGCAGCCAGCCTGCAGGGGCTCAAGGATCCATGGGAGGAGAGGAAGGAGAGGTGAGGGGGACAGGAGAAGAGGCTCTCTGTGGTATGTTCACAGCGAAGTCCACCTCCTCTCTATCCTGGGCTTTTACTGGGATCCAATGAGATAATGATATTAGCATCTTTTGCAGCATTACATACTAACCTCTCAACATCATTAACTATCACTATTTGTAAAATTATGAGTGGAAATGAATATGGAATGGAAAGAATCATGAAAAAGCAAACTGCGACTGGCGGTGCCATTGCAGGTGTAGGAGCCAGATGACTTCTCCGCGTCCTACATTGCTCCCTTCATTGCTACATTGCCTTTTCTCTGTTGGGCCCACAGCTAGGTCACTGGCCTGCTACTTCTATGCCTCTCTCCATCCCAGGTAATGGCAACTTCATACTTCCAGTTGCTTCAGGTCAAAACACTGAATAACAGTACTTGGGAGGCTGAGACAGTTTCTGGCCAGCCCCAGAAACTTAGTGAAGCCCTTTGCAATGTAGTGAGACTGTTTTCAATTAAAAAATAAAATATGTCTGGGGGTGTAGCTCAGAGATAGAATGCCCTGGGTTCAATCCCCTAGTACAATTAAAAAAAAATGAGTCAACCTTGATCTTCTCTCTCCTGCCTCATACCTAAAATATAATTAGTCCTGTTGACTCTTCTTTCAAAATATCTCCCCAATTCAACCAGTCATGACTACCTTCACCTCCATATCCTGATCCAGTCAAGCATCACCACTTGCCTTGGTTTTTTGAACCTGTATTCCAACTGGTCTTCCTACTTCCACCATTGCTTTCCTACAGGCACCTGCATGCAGCACCCAGGGAGGTCCTTCCAATATGCAAATGTGACCATGCCTCCCCTCTATTCAAAACCTGCCAGTGGCTCCCACCTCAGTCAGACCTGTAAAATAGCATACAAGGTCTTACCCAAGCTAGCTCTGGAACTTACTTCATGCCCTCTTCTCCTTCTCATAATCCCACCCAGCCATCTAACCTCTTGGCTATTCCTTGAAATAGCCCCCTTTCTGTCCCCCTTTCTGCCTGGAACACTTCCTCCAGATCTCCATGTGGCCCCTTCCCTTGCTTCCTTCAAGCCTATGCTCATGTCCCTGTCTCAGGGATGCCTTCCTGACCACTATGTGCGCAAACGAGCAAGTGCACGCACAACACACAATTTTCCCAAGTAGCATCCGATGTCCCAGACATATAACACATCTATGTTTTAATTTAGGTGTTTCTTATCCCTACTACCACAGCAGGGTCTTATTCTGTTTTGTTCAATGTTGTACCTTCAGTACATGGGACAGAACTGCAATGTGGTAGATCTTCAATTAATATTTTTAATGAATGAAGTTAAAGGTTTAAAGGGCGTTAATTTTTAATGAACGAAATGAATGAAGTTAAAGGTTTAAAGGGTGTTAATTCTCACGCACAATATCATTTTTCCTTTTCATCATATAAAATAAGCAAACGAAAGGGATAAGTGGATTTCTCCCAGTCATATAGTGCCTTTTCTCCTGCTGCTTCTGCTAAGAAATGCAATGGTATTGAAGAACCCTCAAAGCTTACATGTCTGTGATCACGCATATACACGTATGTTCACATGCACATAGTAGTGAAGGAGAACATACTTCCAAAGAGATAGTGTTATAGTTTGAATATAGATATCCTCCAGATAAGCTCATGTTTTAAGCTATGCAGCCTGAGCATGGCTGGAAGAGGTGGACCACTTGGGGATTGCATCTATCCCTGGGCCCCTCCTCTCTCTCTCTCTCTATTTCTCCTTCCTGGCCACCATGAGGTGAGAGTGGCTTCTACTCCTTTGCCATGCCCAAAAGTCCTGCCACCAAGCTGCTTCTGCCTTGGAGCTGGCCACCCATGGACTGAACCTTTGAAAACTAAAACCAGGAGCCAATAAATCTTTCTTCCTCTACGTTGTGCTTGTCAGGTATTTTGGTCAGTGACAAGAAAAGATGACTAAAACAGGTAAGTAGTCTACTTCCAGGATATGGTGAATAGTACCTGAAATCACTACTATTTTAAGGACCCTAAATTAGCTTGCTTCATGACCCCAAAGGGCCATGCCCATTGTCTTCTTGCAGTGGTTCTCAAAGAGGGGGCTGAGATTCACAGAAGAACCTAAAACTTGTTAATTCAAATTACTGAGCCCACCCATTGCATTAGGAACTTTGAGGGGGTCAGCTCAGAGCCTCCAGGTGATGCCAGTACGCTAAAGATGGAGAACCACTGCCTCTTGGGTAAATGAAAGCACATGGGAGGAAAACAGAGCATTGAAAACTGGCAAAATTGTAAAATACCATGTTAAGTTGAATATTGAGATCTGGATTTAATGTATCAGGCTATGAAATAAAAACATAAGAGGTGAGAGGAACTGACGCTCAGGAGAGGGGAGTCCTGTTGCTTCTCCATCACTGATCTCTCTCCAACCCAGCTGTTCCTGTCAGGCTGCTGTGGAGTGAATTAGCAATGTCACCAGATTCCCAAGGAACAGGTGTCTGTCATACTCACAGCAACAAATATCACCACTTGCACTAATTGGTGTGCCCCTATCAGGCCCTTTAAGAATCACAGGGTCTAAATGGGCCCTGGAGATTGAATTACCCTTTACCTGCTCAGAGCTGTCTTCAATCTCACCCCCATCCCATCGCAGCCCCAGAATGTGGGAAACATGGAACACTATAGGAGCAGCATACAAACACTAGACATGGCTGAAGTTTGTGGGGGAAGTAGAACCAAGGCCTTCTGCCCAAATCGCACCACATTTCTGCACATTGTGATCCGGGACTCTTGTGGTTAATGACGTCATCAGCACTGGATGCTGGACCCAGGAGCAGATGGTGCTGGAGAAATTCACACAATTGCACAGGAAGAAGAATCACTTCTTCCTACAATGAGAACTGGCTCATGCCACTCCCCCTGCCTGGGCCTCATGATGCCAGGCATTGCACTTAGAATAAAATCTCAAACTCCTCATCAACAGAGAGACAGCAATTTTTTTTAAAGAGAAAAGGACTTGAACAGACCTTTCTCCAAAGGAAGACATACAAATGGATGATTAGCACATGAAAAGATGGTTGACATCACTAAACCTGGATCTTGTGAACTGCTAGTGGGAATGTAAAATGGGGTGACCACTATGAAAACATTACAGAAGCACCTCAAAAAACTTAAACAGAACTACCACATCATCTGGCAATTCCATTTCTGGCAAATACCCAAAAGAACCAAAAGCAGGGACTCAGACAGACATCTGTACATTAATGCTCATAGCAGCATTATTCACAATAGCCATCAGGTGGAAACAACTCAAGTGTCCATTGATAGACGAATGGATAAACAAAATGTGTCATTTGCATAAAATGAAGTATTATTCAGCCTTAAAAAGGAAGAAAATTCTAACACATGCTACAACATGGATGAACTCTGATGATATTACACTAAGTGAAATAAGCCAATCACGAAAAGACAAATATATGATTTCTCTTATAAGGTTCCTAGAGTAGACAAATTCAGGGAGACAGAAAGTAATTTAGAGTTTACGAGGGGCTGAAAGGAGTGAAGAATGGGGAGTTAGTGTGTAGTGGGTGCAGATTTCAGATTGGGTGCTAAAAAAGGTTCTAGAGATGGATGGTGATGATAGCTATACAATAATGTGAGTGTACTTAATGCAACTGAACCATATAATTTAAAATAATTCAAATGGTAAATTTGATATTATGTATAAATAACCATAATAGAAAATTAAAAATCCAAACCCCCTCCTGTCTGAATCCTTCTCATTTCCTCACCACTCTCCTTGCTCCCCATGCTTCAGCTTATTTCAGCTTCTTAGCATACCACTTTCTATCAAGAACATTCTTCCCTTTCTTTCTTCTTTCTTTCTTTCTTTCTTTCTTTCTTTCTCTTTCTTTCTTCTTTCTTTCTTTCTCTTCTTCTTTCTTTCTTTCTTTCTTTCTTTCTTTCTTTCTTTCTCTTTCTTTCTCTCTCTCTCCCTCTCTTTCTTTCTCTTCACTGGGGATTGATCCCAGGGGCATTCTACCTCTAAGTTACAACTCTACTCCCTTTAAAATAATTTGAAACAGGGTCTAAGTTGGCCTCCAACCTGCGATCCTCCTGTCTCAGCCTCCCAAGTACTGGGATTACAGGCATGCGCCACCATACCCTGCTTTCTGTTTATTCGTTATAGGGAAATGTCCTTTTAAGCCGTTGAGTCTGTGGTAGAAACTAGCTCGATGTATATCATGCTGTTTTCTCTTCCACCTGAGCAGACACCTTTCCCTGGGCACACCTAGCCTTCCCAAGATAGACCTTATTTCCCAGCTTCCCTTGCAGTTAGATGTGTCAAGTGACACATAGCAAAAATCATGGGCATCGCTGAACGCCTTGCTAATCCCTCTGAAAAAGAAAACCTTGATGCAGAACAGTGTGGTGACCATGGAAACAACATTAAAAAGTGAGGGGTTGCAAGTCGGAAGGGGCTGGGGACCTGGAATCACTGCAGGGAAACAGCCGCCTGCTGGTCAGGCAATGTGCATTTTATAGGAGAAAACAACCTGCCTTCGAGCCATTATACATTTGGGGATGTTCCTGCTATGGTGGAACACCCCCAAGTGTATGATAATTCGTAAGCCAATCTTACTCTAATTAATATAAATCTCGGAGTTCTTCTCTGCCTATCAGTATCAAAAGGCTTCATCCTCTGCCTTGCTGTGCTGTTTCTTGTCCTCTCTTCATAGTTCGACATTTCGTTCTTCATTTTAATACACTGATTTGAATATGTTTCCCCTCTAGATGGTAACCTTCTTTGATATGCAAACTGTGTCTTGCTTGTTACTGGATTTCCCTTAATGTTCCTAAGACAAACTCAGTAACCACTTACTGTATATAAAGGTCGAATAAAGGTTGAATGAGCGAATAAAGGTCGGAGCTTCAGCCCAGTCATCAGTGGTCTTTGCTGTTCTGTAAGACTCTCCACTGCTGCCCATCACAGAATGGGCCTTTAGTCAGTCCCCTCCTGGATGGTCTCAGAACTGTTGGAAACCTGTTCATATTCTTGTTGATGTTGAACCTTACGCACACTGTTCTTTAACACTACAATGAATGCTGTAACGCCTGTCTGTCTCCCTGCAGACTGAGTTTCTCTTGGATGTATTTGCATTCCTTGTGTCTAGCAGGTAGTAGGTTGCCAAATAAAACAAATGGCTGGCTTGATGAATCAATGAACGAGTGCGTGAGTTAATTTGTCAGGGAAGCATTTGAGACTGATCCTATCTCAAGACAGAGGCAAGACACAGAATGCAGCATTAGCAAACATTGGCCTGTCCCTCATCTAGGCAAGTGTCAGGAGACACCACACCCCCTGGACGCAGTCTGGTCTGGAAAGAGCCCTGGCCAGAGAGCAAGAGACATGGACTCAGAGCCCACTGTGTCCCCAGCTCATTGTGCAAGTCACCTTCTTCCTTCCTCAGTTCTCTTATCTCTAAAATATGGGATTTGGGCTAAGTAAAATTGAAAGACCATGTTAGCTTTGTAATGACATTATTTAAACTCAATTGCCAAATGGAAAATAGAGAACAATGCCCTATACCAATGTCTAATTCAGAAGCTACAAACTACATGTGGCTTTCAAGCACCTGAAATGTGCCCCATCCAAATCAAGAGGTGCTCTAAGTACAAAATGCACATTAGATTGCAAAAACTCAGTATGAAAATATACATTTCTCATTAGCATTTTTATATTGATTACATGTTGAAATGATATTTTAAATACAGTATGTTAAATAAAATATAATATTAAAGTCATTTATCTATTGCATTTTACCTTTTTTGTGTGTGGCTACTAGAAATTTTAAAATTACACTCTGGAGAGCACCATTCTGGGCCATTATTAGCATTGTAATTCAACTCCATAATCCAAACCATAACTCACAAATCATTGCTTCTAAATAGCTTTTTTTAATTTAGTTCTCCAAATTCTTTGTCAAATAATTTCAAAAACATTTCATTAAAGCTATAATGAAACCTCACTATGAATGGGCATCCATGGAGGTATTTTAAAATTTTGTTTCATAACCAGTGTGGTTTAGGTTGAAACTATGAGACTAAAAACAGTTCCAACAGTGGAAAAACTATGAGGCTGAAGCAATCTTGATGGAAACAAGAAGAAAGGATATCTTTCTATATATTGGGTAGCTCTGCTTGCTCCCCTATACCTCTGAGTGTGTTATCTGTGCTATGAGGAAAACAAAGAGAATATATTTTCCTTGTTTTACTCATTTCAGAAACACTTCCATTGATGTTATGTACATATGTGAAATTACAAATGCCAATCTCAAAATCATGTGTGGGGAAGGGGAGGGAATGGAGAAGGAACTGAGAAGAAGCTCACCAAGCGCTGTGCGCATGTAAGTCCCCATCACTAAACTGCATTATGATGTGAGACTACAGTGCACCAAAAAAAGTGTGTGTGTGTGTGTGTGTGTGTGTGTGTGTGTGTGTATGTGTGTAATGATCAAATATATGATCCTCAAAACAAAGTTGGTGTCTCTTTGGACTTTAAAATTGTTCCTATGCAGCTTATTCTATTTTTGTTTAATCAAATAAACAAGAGGGTTTTTCCATGCCAAAAAAACCCAAATATATGATCACATTGTATATGATCAAATTATAAGTTGAGATGGAGGCTGAGGTCAAGTAGAATTATAGAATGGAGAAATAGTAATGGATGAAAAGTGGGGGTGATAATGTGTGTCCATATGAGAAATGAGACATTTGAAGAAAGCAGAGAGAAACCAGGGAAGGAAACCAGGAGACAGATCTTGGAGGTTGCTTGCAGGACTAGCAGCATGAACATCACCAGGGAGTTTTCTGCAAATACAAATGCTTGGACCCATTCCAAGCTGTAAATATGGTGGTGCTCAGCTCCTATCCAGGACTTTTCCCTCTTCACAGTGTCTTGGGGAAAATGCTCATCTAAGCCTGGTGTTTCTAGACTTAGAAAGAGTAGATCTCAAAGGTTTTCTTGGGAGATCTTCAAGCCAAGTTCTCCTCATTTATATCTACTCCTCACTCCACAGATCAGCTGGAATTACCTGAAAGACTGGATGAGAAAGGTCTCTCCACTCTCTACCTGGGGCCCCAATGTCAGCAAAGTCTTCCCCCTACTCTCTCTTCCTCTCAGAGACATTATCACCTGGTAGAAAAGGCTGATCTGTAGAACTTTGAATCTAGCACATTCCAA
Source organism: Glis glis (assembly GCA_004027185.1). Classification (NCBI taxonomy): domain Eukaryota; kingdom Metazoa; phylum Chordata; class Mammalia; order Rodentia; family Gliridae; genus Glis; species Glis glis. The sequence continues at coordinate 16,383 of PVJS01033827.1, forward strand.
ATGAGTTACTCACACACTGACAACACGATCTCAAGAGGTAATTGATCTCTGAATGTTTTGTATTTTCTTAGTTTCAATAATCAAGCACCGAAGGGGAAAGGGCTGGGAAGCCTCACTCAGCAAAATTTATTTCTAAAAGCAGCAAGAGTTGTTGTTAATTCTCCATGTGCCCTTAAAGGAAATGAGACTTAAACAACATGGAGATATAACACCTTTCACAACTAAAGTGCTGTCTTCTCAGAAGCCTTTCATCTCAATAAGGTTTCCAAGTTTTAATCTTTTACTCTACTTTTCTTTATAACACTTATCACAACTGAAATTACGTGTTTACATATATTTATTTGCTTAATACAAGTTGTTCCTCCTGACCATAAGTTCCTTAGGTACAAAATGCTTGTCTGTCTTTTCACCTCTGTATCCTCAGGGCCTACCAGTGTATCTAGTTTCTACTGAGCACTCAGAAAATATTTGTTCAAGGAACACATATCCAAGAAGTGCTTTCTAATTATAAAATAACTACAAGATTTCACAGTCCAACTTTTTCTGAAAAGAAAACTAGGCCTGTAGAGGCATTGTGGCCAAGGGTAGTAGACCTGAGAAATGGTCAGGGTTGTAAAAGCTGTAACCTTATTTTGTGCACATGGGTCAAATGCAGGTCTCAGCATGGGTCAACACACCTAAGGGTTGCAGTCAGGGACAAAACTCCAACTGTCATGAAGAAAAGAGAAAGTAATTCTAAGGAGAAAAGCCACCTAAGGTGCAGTCAACCCATAGCCAAAAGGAGAAAAAGTACAGAAATTGAATTAAAATATTTTTAAAAAATCAATGTTCATGGTGATATTTTCCCAAAGACAAATTAAAGAACTAATCTCTTCCTGAGCTGGGTCTAAGTTGGGTCAATACATAAATGAGTTTGTTAAGTATCTATCTGATTTAATTTTTTCATATTTGAGTGACAGCTCTTGCCCCTCACTTACTAGAACCTTCTCACCTGAAGACACCAGAGAAGAGTGGGTGCAAGAGAACACATATAAGAAGACCCCCCCAACAGTTTACCCAATTTTTTCCCACAGATCTACAATCTTAATTGTTCAGCTAGAAACATTAATAGACCACTTCTCTTGTCCTAAATAAATAAATAAGCTTTGCAGAATGAGCAGATGGAGGAAAATTTCAAAGCAGCATGTGGGCGTTTCAGGCCCAAATCCCATTAACGGATAACAAGATTTATAACGGCAGTTCCCACACAAAGCTTTGGGAATTTTAAACTAGTGTGTAATAGATCGCCCCACCCCCACTATCTGCAGTACTTTCAGGGACCTGATGTCCTGCACGTAGGTCGAACCTCTTTCTCCAAGATAGGAGCCCACACTACCAAACAAGAAGTAGGAGTAGAAGACCCTCAAGTAGGTAGCACCTTGTTGTAGTGTTTATATGATTTCCTTGTCCTCTCCTTCATTCCCACCCAGGTGTTCTAGTGCTGGAGGGTAGTGGGTTGGTTATGATAAACTGGAAACTTTACTCCATGGAAAGAAGGCTATAAGAATGGATGTCAAGTTATATGGCTGTGTTGTTTCAACAGAATGAGGGAACCTAGACGCAAGTTAACATCGGAATGTTAAGAGGCACCACCTAGCATTGCACTGAATGTATTGATATAGTTAAGAAACCACACAGTGAGTGCAATAGGTCAGGAAGGGGCTCTCATAACCACTCAGATGTAAGAGACTCTATGACCCCCTAAAGGATGGAAAGGGTTTGTGGACTGGGCTCCCAGAGAAAGAAGCCATTGTTAGCAGGAACCATATTGACTTGAATTTTCAATCAGTATGACAGGGGAGTAGAAATCTGAATTACCTTAATTATCAGTACTGGAGTGGAAAGGAAGGCTCTCAATGAGTCCATTGACTATCCCAAATTGTTTTCATACCCGGGGATAAAAGTCCCATAAACAGCCACAACTCAAGGTGGAAGAAAGGCTGCAGTGTTCCCTGCAGCCCCGACCTGGTCACAGTCCTCGTAGTTTCGTGCGTGTCACGTTGACTCACTGGCCTCCAGAAATGCTGAGGCAAGTGAAACAACCTCAAAAGACCAACTCACATTTAACAGGAAGTTGGGGTTCCAGGCACATCTTTAAACCTAGTAAAAATAGTTTCCATTCTACACACTGAATCCAAATCCTGCCATCCTGCTTTAGCTTCAGCTTCCTAAAGGAAGTCCCTGACCCCCCCGTTACATGTTCCCATAGCACCCAGTTCCTTAGAGTGCTTTATCTGCCTGTAATCATGAGTTTAATTAGTTACCCTTCTATACTGAATGTCTCTCTTCCTCACTAGAGTGTGAGCTCTATGAGAATTGGGAACATGTCTATTTTTTCCCCAGAGCTTAAAAAGAATATGTTGACTAACCCCAGAATAATGACCTAGTATAGGCAGGCATTATTTATTAAAGAACTGAATAAGTAAATGAATCAATTAATCAATACCACTCAGTAAGAGGAGGAATTTTATCCCAGTCCTTTAATTAGGGGAATATTCAATGGAAGAGAAAGGCACAAAGCCTGATCATATACCATAAGATGCCCCCCACCCCAAATGTTAGCAGGACTTAGATGAGCTGAATGGGGGTACTGACCTGGAAAAGGGTCAATGACAAGACTCAGATGAAGGTGATAAGCCAAAACGTTAATATTAATTTGTCAAATTGCATGTTTCTCCAATCGAGCATATCTTTAGCAGCCCAAGGCAAGCAAGCATTGTCTTGATACATTTGGTTTGCTGAACTAGATATCACTTATAACAATTATCACTTATGGGTTTAATAAATTTGATAGGCATTATTAAAAAATTCAGAATGTGCTTTGTGCTATGTAAATGACCTTGAGTCCTAAGGACAACATAAATCCTGGGAGGAATCTTCAGACACACCACCCTTTCTCAACAACACTGACATCCACACTGTTTACTAGGCTGTAGCTATGCTAATGGTCTAGGACAAGGTAGCCCTAAGCATGTTAGGTGATTATAGAGTGTGCCCTGTATTTGTTACATAATCTTAGCTTCCTACTTTCATTTAGGTAAAATAAATCAGAGTCCTAGCCAGATGCAGATGGACAAATAACTCATCCACACATATTAAACATCAAAGCTGTTGTGTCTGATTTAAGAAAGTATACTTTTTTTGGCCTCCCTACCTTCTCAATGGCAGTCCTAACATAAGACCAGGAGGCATCAAGGTCTTAGATTCTGGAAGGCCCAAGAATAAGGTATGACAGACCTCATTTTAGACTGTGTAAGCACTATGGTTGTCATGGTTAATTTTACATGGCAACTTGATTGGGTTAGGGATGCCCAGATAGTTGATAAAGCATTACTTCTGGGTGTACCCATGAGAGTATTCTGGAAGAGATTAGCATGTTATTTTGTAGACTGGATAAAGAAGACCACCCTCACCAATGTGGCCAGGCATCATCCAATCCTAGAGAGCCTATGCACAGCAGAAAAGTAGAGGAAGAGTGAATGCACTTTTCTTGAGCTGGGACGTCTATCTGAGCCTGCTCTCAGACATTGGTTGCTGGTTTTCAGGTCTCTGGTCTTGGACTGACATCAGCTATCCTGGTTCTCAGGTCTTTGACCCAAACTGAGTGAGACCATCAGCTTTCCTAGGTCTCCAGGTTGGCCAGCTTGCAGATGGCCAATCATAGGACTTCTTGGCTTCCATATTCATAAAAGCCACTTCCCATTATCAAACAATCTCTCTGACGTTTTCTCCTTCAGCTGAGGATTGTTTGTACATAGTATTTTATTTGCCACCTGTCTCAGTCAACATTCTCACTACTATAATCCAAAAGACCTGACCACACAACTTAGAGGAAGGAAGATTTATTTGTGCACTTTTTTTCTTTTTTAGAGATTCGGGGTTCAGTCCATGTGAGGCCACGGTCTGAAGCTCAAGGCATGGCGGTGGGAAGCAGGAAGAGGGCAAGAGTATGGGCTCTGCTTTCACAGCATGGAAGCTGAAAGCGAGAGAGAGAGCAAGAGGAGGAAAGAACATGATATAATCCCCAAGGCCACATGTCCAGAGACCCCTCCTTAGCAACCAAGCCCCACTTCCGGCATTGCTACTTTTTTTGTGAGGGATCAGGGGACATTCTAAATCATTACACCATCAAATATTAGCACTATTTAATCTTTCTTATCTTATTGAAATATATAATTCCTTAACCCCATGCTTTGAAGCTCTGGACTGATTCTATCAACAAAGTTTATTCCATTTCAAGGTGTGACCCATCAAAGTCATCATAATCTTATGTTTTCTAGTTTTAATCAAGACCATGATAATGTGATTTTAAGTTTATTATATTTTATCTTCATAGGGGTCAAGCTACTTTTAATTTAATTTGGAAATATAAAAGAGACAATAATATTTATACCCCCAAGGCTGTAGAACACTTCATAGTTATCTTTAATAGGGGTATAATTTTATATTTTCATTAATTAATCATTTAGTGTGACTTTATGGAAAGCCCTTGTTGTCCTTTGCACATGGTATCAGGAGAGCTGAGAAAGGGAACTAAGCTTCCAGCAGTGTGCTATGCAGTGCTTTGCTAGTGGAGAGAATATATGAAAAAGTATTAGACTATGTGTTTTACACCTAGAAAAAGAGTATATAAAGAAAGGGTCCCTGAACATAATCAAGGCACTACTGTGGTTTAAGCTACAAGCTAAAGTGTTTCCTATCTCTCAATGAGAGCAGAATTCTACCCATGCCCTTCTTTCTTCCCATGATTATTATCCAAGATGTCCTGTTTTTTTATCACTCTATTCCTTAATGGTGCCAGGCCTAGGACAAATGTGTGAAGGGTCCTCCCTCTCTTCCCCTCCCTCACTGATGGCTCCTCTCCTATTTCCTCACCCCACTCAGGTGTCCAATGACTTTTATCCCTCTCGCAGCCTTCCCACAAAGTCTAGAAAGGAAGTGATTTGATAAACCCATGCATATTTAGGCATGCATGTTTGAAAACAGACTAACTGGCTATCCCTCATCAATAAAATGGCACTTGCTCACCAATAAAAGAGGCTTAAATCAAAAGGTTGTTTCTCTTTTGATAAAATTTCAATTTTCATTCACGTGCAGCCAGGAGTGGATGTCCCGGTAACCTTCACATTACACTATGAGAGACAACATATTGTGCCTCCTTCTTGTTGAATGCCTGCTATCCATTTTCCCCACCACTCCAGCTCATCGTTTTATTAGTTGTCTCTGCTTCAAAATTCTAATTTGTATCCAGAACACTCCAAGTTCTGATATCCTAAGAAGGACAGAGTATAAAAGTCAGTTTCACTAGAAAACAACAGTAATATATGCATACCCATGTTCATAGCAGCACAATTCACAGTGGCCAAATTATGGAACCAACCTAGATGTCCATCAACAGATGAATGGATTACAAAATTATGGGAAATACACACAATGGAATTCTACTCAGCAATAAAGAAGAACAGAATAACAGCATTTGCAAGAAAATGGAAAGATCTGGAG
>PVJS01033828.1:0-21923 GCA_004027185.1 Glis glis
CTCTCTCTCTCCCTCCTTCTCTCTCTCTCTCTCTCTCTCTCTCTCTCTCTCTCTCTCTCTCCTCTCCCTAGTGAAGCCCTCCACAACTTCGTGAGACCCGGTTTCAAAAATAAATTATAAAAAATAGGGCCAGGGGTGTAGCGCGGAGGTAGAATGCCCCTGTGTTCAATCCCAGGTACCGCAAAAAAAGAAAAAAAAAAAGAGAAGCACATGTGCGATTCATCATGCAAATCTCAGAACATGCATTTTATTAATCACCCAGTTCATGTGGGAATAGAAAGTCTGACTTTTAATTTTATTTTTTAAATTTTATTTATTTATTTTTTGCGGTACCGGGGATTGAATGCAGGGGCGTTCTACCTCCGCGCTACACCCCCGGCCATATTTTTTATACTTTATTTTGAAACCGGGTCTCACGAAGTTGCGGAGGGCCTCACTAAGGAGAGAGGGAGAGAGAGAGACAGGGAGAGAAAGAGAGAGAGAGAGAGCTGAGGCTGCCTGCGAACCCGGATCCTCCGGTCTCCACCTCCCAAAGTACTGGGATTACAAGTGTGTGCCACCACACCCGGCTGAATTTTAATTTTAGTATTAGAAACATTAGTTGTGTAGGTCACCCAATAGCCTATAAAATCTCATATATTTAAATTCCCAAAGGGACTTTTTTGGGGGAAAGTCTATATTATCTTCCTGAATTTTGGCAAGTTTTCGTATTTAGATATCGTATTTAAGAAAATTATAGTACTATGGAGTGTTTAAAAAGATTATATCAACCGGGCATGGTGGCGCACGCTTGTAATCCCAGTACTTTGGGAGGTGGAGACTGGAGGATCCGGGTTCGCGGCCAGCCTCAGCTTGCGCACGCATGCTCTGTCTCTCTCTTTCTCTCTCTCTCTCTCTCCCTGTCTCTCTCTCTCTCTCTCTCTCTCTCTCTCTGTTTCTCTCTCTCTCTACTTAGTGAGGCCCTCCGCAACTTCGTGAGACCCGGTTTCAAAATAAAGTATAAAAAAATAGGGCCGGGGGTGTAGCGCGGAGGTAGAACGCCCCTGGGTTCAATCCCCGGTACTGCAAAAAAATAAAAATAAAAAAAAAATAAAAAGATTATATCCCTATGCACACATACAGTATCCTCTCAAGTCACCATCAATAAAGGTGAACGAAATGATGGGCCATTTGTCATCCAGAGACCTGAATGACACAAAACATCTGGACCTGCTAATAGCAACTGAAGATGCATTTATATATATGTATATATATATATAATATTATATATTACATTATTTATAATTACTATATTAATCCCCTAATAATAACTGGAGATACATTAATATATATGTATATGTATATTTACCTATATATATATATATATATACACACACATATATGTATATATATAATCCTTTAAAATGGAGTAATGTATTCCTAATTGTTTTCTGAAATTGACTTAATTTGCAAGAAAGCTCTGATGCAAACACTAAATGTCTTTTTTCAAACCAAATACCCGGAGGGGCGGAGGTCCCCGGGAAGGACTTGCCTGCTGGGCCCTGTGCGCGGCGGCCGCTGGGGGCGCCATCACCCGGGTGCGCGGCCGCTCGCCGACCCTGCTGCCGCGCCGCCGCCTCGCGGTCCCGGCTTCAGCACCAGCCTGCGCGGCCGCCGCCTCCCGGGACCGCGGGGAAGGACGCCGGGTCCAACTCGCCCAGGAGCTCGGCCACCGAGCCGCCCAGGGCGCACACCGGCGATGGCGCAGGTAGAGGAGCCCCGGAAGCCCGCGGACTCCGCCATAGAGGAGGCCGCCGAGCCGCCTGGCGCCACCCCGGGGCGCCGCGGGATCGGATCCCGAAGCTGCGGGCGGAGGGCGGCCTGACGATGAGGACACAGGGCCTCCTGATGGACGACAAGTTGGAGACAATGAAGTCGAGGTCCAGGACAGCCTTGGGCTCCTTGTCCCCCTCAGGGTGGGGGGCCGGGTTGCTACCGCCTGCGGCTCTGGCTGCACCACTCTCAGGGTATATGAGGTTTTCTAAACTTATTTGGTCATGGAATGGTCCTTTATTTCCCTTGGAATAAATCACAGACCTAGTGGAAGATGTTTTGGGAAATTCTTGTCTCTACCACACAATTTACTCAAGTATCCATTATATGCTAGGCATAACTATGTTCCATACAAGTATACCAAAAGACAAAGTTCAGATAAGCAAAGTATAATACCATAAGTGCGGTAACAGAGAGATGTACACAATGCTATGAAAAACACAGAGGAGCAGAGGAAGTAAGATCAGACTTGGGATTTGATCATAATTAATTTTCTGCTCCAATACTGTGCTTAATGGTTCTCTTATTGTTTCCTATCTTGGTGTAGTTTTATTTCCCCTAGACAGAAGGAAACTTCTTTAAGGGGTTTGATTTAGTAAGTGGTTTCACACCTGATGTTTCTCTGAGTTACTGAAATGTTTGAAATGGAAAGAAAAGAAGGTTATGGAAGGTACAGGTTCCAAGAGGCCAGAAACGGACTGTGCTGAGATTCGCTGGTTAGGCTTTGAAAACATACCCAGGATTGAGACCCAGCCCCATCACTTGGCCAGGAAGTACTTAATCACCCCAGGTGCTTTTCCGGATTCATAGAATGGGGATGAAGACATCGCTTCACAGAGGTGTCAGGAGTGATGGGTAGGATAGAGGGCCCAGAGCTGCACACGGCGCTGACTCAGTGGACGACCTATAAACCTTCACTCTTTTCTTTTAGCTTCCTTTCTTTCCTCATTTTTTTCAGTAAAAATAGAAACAAAATGTGATTAAAGAGTTTGTTATGCTAGGTTCAACAGCATGATGATTGTTTTCTTTTTTGTTTTAGCATTTACTCCATGTTTGTGGCACCAGTCTAAGCATGTCATGGTAGAGTATGTCTCTAAATCCCCCAGTGTATGAGATTTAGGTATTGCTGTTATTATTTTCATCTCCAGTTCATAAGTGAGGGCCTTAGGGCACAGATAAAGAGTCTGTGTGCTATAAGGTTTGCCTTTATTTATTTGTGGTACTGGGGATTGAACCCAGGGGCACTCTACCTTTGAGCAATACCCCTCACCCATTTTTTTTTTAATTTGAAACAGAGTCTCACTAAGTTGTGGTCTCATTGAGTTGCTGAGGCTGGCTGTGAACCCGCAATCCTCCTATCTCAGCCTCCCAAGTACTGGGATTAGAGGCATGCGCCACCATACCCTGCTAGGTTTGGCTTTATTAGTATAGAAGATTGTTAAAAGGCATCCTGGACAGCCTCTTTTTGAATATTTTCACAGTTCAGATAAAATTCCTTAAACATAAACTAAAAGAACCAATTTTGTTGAACTGATCATTGAAAAATCATATCTCTTTAGACTTCCATGTTTGCTAGTTCATTGTGGAAGTTGAAAGTGGTCCTTGCAATGTCATATACATGCATGTTGGATTACAGATTGCTGGTGAAGAGCTTTATGGCAAAAGTTAAGAGCTTCAGGAAATATACTAACACTTAGAGAACTGTGAAAATACGCACAAGTGATTGAGAAGGTTTCTTTTTTTCAGAGTTTAATACCAGATATTTCTTCATCTTCCAGTCACATCCGTGCAATCATGCATATCACAGAGGTGATCAACCCTTGTTAAAGTTACAGAGATCTGGGATGTATTCTGATGCAAACACATACTTTATTCAACAACCCTCAGATGTTAGCAAGTGAGAAGTTTACCATAGGACAAAATAATTGTATGAACCTTGACACTTACCTGAGCACTAGATATTTGAAGAAGTGTTCCTCCTCCCAGAATTTGCACCTATTCCATCTGTAGAAGGGGCCAGGTGTCTTTCATCCAGGTAATTTTAGGAGCAGGGATTCCAGAAGCAATGCAGGCAAGTTCAAGTATATCATTACAATTACTGATATCTCTCCAGGTTCTTCAGATCCATTAATGTGAGGTGGTTCTATTTAAAGGGAATTGAAAACAATGGTGAATCCCCTTGGTGTTTGATAAAATACTCCTAATTAGAAAAACCTGAAAAGAAAATCTAACTCAAATTTATGTTCATTTGATATACATTGATTAGAACAGGTAAACTGAAATGACCATTCTAGACATCATTTCCCTTTCTTCCTGGCACTACTTAAAAAGGGATGGAGCATAACTATAAGAGATCATGAAATAAATGGCAGTCCATTAAAAGATAATTGTAGAACAACAGGTGGAACTCAGTTAATTTGGGGCAGTCTAACTTAACTGTAAAGACTTGAAAACAGTAAATAATAAACCCACCTTGTACCCCTTTTGTTTGAGAAGTACTTAAAATATTAGTGTGATTTTGCACCTTTTAAACACTGATTGATTCTGAAAAAGCAATGGGTTTATACTATGGAACTTTGCTACCATCTTTTACACACCAAAGCATTGAGAGGAAACAATGAGTAAACAGAAGAAAAAACAGCCACATTTGGGGATGGTGATTTCTGCACAAAACTCTTTGATTATGTCTGGATAGGAATAATTTTCTCTTTTGTTCCCTATACTTTTTTAGTAGGTTGGTATTATAACATTTATTAAAATAATGCTATGGGTTAATAGAAACAGCAAAGAATCAAAGAATTAAAATGTAAGCTATGTAAAAATCCCAACTAAAACCCCAAAGTGTCTAATGTATTCATTCATCAGCTAACTAAAAGCCCAAGGAAGACAGGACACCCAATATAATAAAGTACTGCAAAATAATTGGCAATTTTCAGTTATCAAAAATGTGGATTTTTGCATTTTGCATCCTTTTCTCAATCAAGAAAAAAATTTGTTTTGAATTTTTAATGTCATATAATATATAAAACAAAATAGAAAAATACATTATAAACTTGTGGCAATGGCTGTAAATACATTATCTTACATGTTTCTCATAGGCAATAGGTTGGTTATGGTACATACACAGCATGAAGCTACTAGGATAATAAAAAATAGACAAAAATACATGTCAGCTGTATGGTAACATACAAGTGATGCTCCCATCTACCCACACTAAAAAATTACATAATGCTGTCAGAACAAAGTCTTAAAAACTACATACTTTAATAAGAAATAAATTCAATAAAGAATTATAATACTGAGAATCAAGGCATTCAGATTTCAAAAGTCATGCTTTTTTTTAGTTGATCCAAAATTTTGTCAACTAAGTTTTCAAAAGTTTGTTCAGCACCAACATTACTCATAAATGTCACACATTCATTATTTACTTTCTTCCCCATAAAAGACCTTTGATGAACATCTAAAATGTCCAGGTTTAACACAATTGAGATGAAACTGGATCAAAAACTGGTATCATTTTTAACTATCACTCAAAGTCAAGTGTTTGAGTGCTATGAATTTATTCAACCAACCAAACAAAATAAGAATAAAAATGGCACAGTATGTATTGTAAATAAATCATAACAACTGTATGTGTAACAGAAAGACAAAGCAGTGGTACATTAAACTAAATCTAGCTGAGTACAAACAATGACTGTCTATTGCATAGTAAATAAACTGAAAACTCATTCCAAGTGAGACAAGATGGTGGAGAGGGCACCATGAAGGTGCCAACCAAGCTTCCTGCTGACCTTGACTTGAAGCCGTGATGGTGTGGAAGAGGGGACGAGCTGATGAGCTGGGAGGCCACCGTCCCTTGAGATTTGCCACATCTGGTACTGAGTAGTGAAGGATTACTACTCAAGGGTTTAGATGTAGGCTTTGCACACAAATTGTTTCAACTATAAAACTGTTTGCACTTTGTAAGACATTAGAAGCTTAAACTGAAATGTAGTTGAATATTATATGTACAACACTATTTTTTCAAATTCTTTTGAAGTTTAAAAAGGTGGCAAAAAACGCATGTGTAGAAGGAGACGTTACTAAAGCCAGCAAACAGATGGACTACACAAGTTATAAAGTATGATACATAAAGAAGTCTGATTAAATTTTGGTCATTTAAAATATTTTTCCAGAATGAAAATCACAACGATTCATTTTTGTGAAAAGGTCTGCTAGGAATACTATTATTTCCAATTAATATGAAAAAAATCCAATGCAACCCCTTTCTCTAAATAGAATAAAACTCTAATTTTGTCTGTAAACTGATGTTCAGGTCACACATAATTGTTATTTCAGAATACTTTGGGCTAACACTGAAGACTACAATAACCAAAAGTATTCAATTTTGAATTTTAAAAGAACTTTTAAAGCTTACTAGTCAAGATATTAGAAAAGTTATCAATTTTTTTCACAGTATCAGACTTGGCAAATTTGCATCAAGGTAACATGGCACAAATCATATAATTCAATCCATCAATTCATTGTCTCCCCTCATACCTCCTTTCACATACTGGGTGACTGAGTCACATGCATTAACTTTTCTTCTGAGGGAGGAACTGATCTTACAAGACACTTGACTAACTGACCATGAAGGAAAATAAGGCACTTTCTTTTCTTTAGACTTATGCCAATACTTAAAAAATAAAAAAGAAAGACAAAAAGGCTCTTTTGGTCTTTTGTTTCTTGACAACCACCAGAAAAATTTAATGAAATAAAGGATTTCTTTGTTCTTTTTCTTTTTTATAACACTTGAAAGTATAAAATGCTACATTTCCAAAAATATATACATATATATATATATATATATATATATATATATATGTTTTCTGCACCAGCACACCCTTGTATAGTAAAAGTATCTGCTTTTTATTCATTTGTTTCAATGCACTACACTTTAATCTACAGTTTCATTGTATGTATACAGCAAATAGGCAAGCATGGCTTTTACATCCTTAATGATTTTTTCTATACATGGAGGTTTAAAAAAATACTTGAAAAGTTTGCCCAGTAATGTAACACATAATGCATGTACCTTGTTATCAAATATTTTTAAAGGAGGGGTAAAATAAAGGATTGATAATTTTAACTCTCCTTTCTTTTCTTTTATTTTGTAAATAGTGTTGCAGTTCTGTCCTTTGTATTACTTTTCAAAACTCCTTGTTAAGTTTATCTCTCATGGCACACTTTCTTCTAATACTTCAAATTTTGGCAGGTGATATAAAAAAGGCTGCAACTCCTGCCCTTTGAGGGCACTGTAGTGACTAAACAGCATATCAAATTTTGAATACTTTTGAAGGCACTTCACCAATGACGTCCCTGACCTAAGGTTCATGCATGATGCATCATCACACAGTACATTCAGAGAGAGCTTCAACTTTGCTATGAGAAGAAAGAGATTCCTAAGTCTCTCGCAGTAACTGCCTCTGTCACTGAGTAGTTAAGGGCTATGTGTCTCCCCTTCTTAAGAGAGGCCTTCTTACAGTTCCTTTGGGGTGGGACATTGGAAGATGATCAGTGCTGCGGGATGAATTGGGCCTTATTGCTTTACTATTAATCAGTGCAGTTTCTAGAACCACTTTCACCCAAACAGGAAAAAAGAAAAAACAATGTTGAATCGGAGGACAACAATTTCTTTGTCTTTTGTTTGGTTAGATGGTAAGACAAATGGATAAGTGCCTCAGCTCGCTGCACTGACGACAGACAAGCAAAGGCGATTACCAGTTAACTGATCAGCAGGCAGGCATGGTCAGGTCATCATTGGGTGAAGAGTTCAGGGGTCAGAAGGTCATAGGTTACTTGCCAGTGGCGGCTTGGTTTGCGGTCACAATCCTTTGGTTAGGATGGACACGCATATCGGGCCTTCGAACTTTAGTAGCCACCGCACATGATTTAACATTGGCATCTCTGCAGGTGCCATTCAGAATTACAAGCTCCATCAGCTGCATCTTCTTCAGGCTGTCTTCTCCTTCTGCTGCAGGTACCAGTAGTTTCTTCACTTCTTCAACTGCTCTCTTCAGTTTGATTCCTGCTCTGTTCTGAGCATCTTCCACAGTGATAAGTACATGTGAATCTTCATTTAGATGCTCCCAATTGGGCTGGGCTCTATGTTGCTCCTCCCTCTTTTTATCCCTCCTTGAGCCTTTGCCTTGGACCATTATTTTATATCCTGTTTCTGCTTCAAGCTGTTTAGCAGTAAGTCCTCTTGGTGCAAGGATTCTCCCAACAAAATTGAAATCTGGGCATTCTTTTACAGGCACATAATGTTTCTCTTGTAATTGAACAACAGGTCCCACAGCATCAGGCAATTCTGCACTCCTTTTCTCTGTACTGCCATTTAATGTGAAGATCCCGCAGAAGTTGGGCAGGCTACTCTTGAGCTTCTTGTCGTTCATCAGCTGCACCAGGTAACCTGGGGTGGGCTTCGATTCCATTTCCCCGACCATATTAGGCTCCCGGCTCATGCTGCTGAGCACAGCCCTAGGCCCGGGTCTTCAGGAGAGAGGCCAGTGGTGGAGGCAGGTCTGGAGTAAGGGCAGGCTTGGTCTCTGTGGCCCCAGCACGCTCCAACTGCACTCTTCCTCTTCCTCCCCCTTGCCTTCTCCTCACTCTGTTCTAAAATTACCTTTCTCAAGAGAAAATTAAAGATTATAAACTCAAGGGGGGATTAGAGTTCCGTTGACCAATTACCCCTAAATTTAGTCCCTTTAAAACAGACTCTGTGGGAAGCTGGGCTCGGTCGAGCCAGCCAAGATGGCGCTGTGGCGGGCTGCCAAGTTTACCAGACCTAGCACATGCGCAGTTGAGGAGCGCACGCGTTTGGTGCATGCTCATTGCGTGCTTGATGCTGGAGAGCCTATGAGAGGAGGCCTGGCCTGCGTGTATGTGGCGTGAGAGAGGTGTGATTGGAGGATTGCTTCTGGCGTGATTGGGGAGGGGTTGCTCGTACATAATATAAGCGGGATGCCGATGTTAAGGAGAGGAGGAAGCTGCAGAGGATAATAAAAAGGAAGGAAAGAAGAGGAAGCTGCACCATCTGTACTGAAGTGTCTATGTGTCGTCTTTCCTGGACTCTGCTGGTCAGAACTCCAGGACTGCACCAAGACTCCTGTTACAATGATCATTCAAGTTTTCAATGAAACTTTCATAGTTCAAATTTTCAGCTTACTGTTCCACTAGGCAGTCACAGTAGGTGCTGGACAGCTCCAAGAGTAAGCCAGGCTTTTTGTTTTTGTTTTTTACTTAAATCAGGCACATGGTTTAGCAGTGACGCATAGAAGGGTATTGGTAGTCAGACAGAGTTTTAATCCCAGCACCCACTATTATTAGTTTAGTGGAATTGGCCAAATTTCCAAAATTGTGATACTAACATTATTTACCTAATAGGATTGTTAGGATTTGACAAGATAAAGTATACTTTTATTTTGGGTTTCTGTATCTGTTTTATTTTATAATCAAAGGTCTTTAAAAAGTTATCACTACTACAATCTCTACTGCAGTTGTTGCTATTATCATTAAAATCTTGCTTCCTAAATATTTCTGTTAATCCTTGTTTTCCCTTCTGGAAAAAGATATGTTAAATCTGTTTTCTTTTTCATATTATCATTAAGAAGTCAGTATTTCTAAGTAGCTGAGGTTGGCTGTAAACCTGTGGCTACTCAGTGAGGCCCTCTGCAACTTAGTGAGACCCTGTTTCAAAATAAAGAATAAAAAATAGGGCTGGGATGTAGCTTGAAGGTAGAATGTCCCTGGGTTCAATCCCCAGTACCACCAAAAAAAGATTACTTTAAAAACATCTATTAAGTCTACTAATTATCAACCTTCCAAATATTAGCAATGAAACCTCAAAATGGTTTTCTTGTAGAATATACAACCAATGTGTTTTAAATTTTGGTGATTTCTTGACTTCTTAGTTTTGTCTCTAATTTGTTAAAATATGTGTAATAGTTCTAATAGTCTTGCTTTTAAAAGATTTTATTTAATTTAGTGCAAAATTCCAGGTCAGCAACCTAAGCGCCCATCAACAGATGAATGGATAAAGAAAGTGTGATATATATAATGGAGTTTTACTCTACAGTGAGGAAGAACAGAATTATGTCATTTGCAGGAAAATGGATGGAACTAGAGAACCTCATGCTAAGTGAGATCAGCTAGATTCAGAAAATCGAGGGCCACATGTTTTCTCTCATCTGTGGAAACTAGAGAGGAAACAGGAAACATGAGGAGCCAGCCCAGTAGAATAGTGAAAGGGAATCCGTGGGGGTGTTGGGAGAGGAAGGGAGGGAAGAAGTGAGGCTCGAGGAAGGAAACAGACCAAATAATGTTATGTTTGTGTATGAAAGTATCACTACCAATGCCGCTAGTGTGGGGGAGGCGGATGGGATGCAGAGAGAAACGCACCAAGAGATGTTGTGTGCATACATGAACGTAGCCCTCTGAACCTCGCTATGATGTGTAACTACAATGCCTCGGTAGGGAAAGGCCCAGGTCAGAAAGGTCTTTTGACAAACAAACAGTAGGTCCAACAAATATCGATCTCCTGGGAGAAAAGACATTCTTCCCTAGTTAGCAAAATACTTTTTCACCAATTATTTCTTGATGGAGGAAAGACAGACTTCTAAGTCTGTGAGGAAGTCAGTTTGTAAAGATAAGCCTGCTGCTTAATACTGGATAAGTATCAAAGTCATCGGGTCATCTCTGTGACATACACAGCACTTGGAGGCTGTAATGCTTATTATCCACCCCAGCTCTGTTGGAGGCCACACAGGTGTACACGGCGACATCAGACACCTGAGCTCTCACCATCCTGAAAGACAATGTGACCAGCATGTCATCATTTGATCCCTTTTAATACATGGACATAAAATAATTATGAATTACACTCAGATTATAGGAGATGTCAGTTGAGAAATTTTAGTTATGAAGCTTATATTCATCTATCACAAAATACAGACATCTCAAATGCAATTGCTTCTACAGAGGCAATTATGCAGTGACAATAAGCCACTGAAAACGTAACACAATTTCAGGGCTGAGTAAGTATATATATATATATATATATATTACTAGAAATATATATATATATATATAACTAGAAAATGATGCTAACATGGATATGAACAATAAATCACTGAACATGTTTTGGGGTGAATACTTTTCAAATACAGATTACTAGAAAATGATGGTGACATGAGGATCCCATGATCACAGTGAGTATCTTCTTATGATCTCACAAGATAATATTTTTGCTAAAACAGTAGTTCTTGGAAATATATTGTGTGATAATAAATTCATCTATAATATGGCTGTTGTGAATTGTGCCGCTATAAACATTGATATGCATATATCACTATAATATTGACTTCAATTCCTTTGGACAGTACCCAGGAGTTGTATAACTGAGTCATAAGGTGATTCCATTCTCAATCTTCTGAGGAATCCCCACACTGATCTCCACAGTGGGTGCAATAATTTGCAATCCACCAACAGTGTATAAGGGTTCCTATTTCCCCACATCCTCCCTAACATTTACTATTGTTTTTGTTGTTATTTCAGTATTGGTGAAGTAACCTAAGGGCATTCTACCTCCGAGCTACACCCCTAGCCCTTTTATAAATTTTTGAAACAGGGTCTCCCTAAGTTGATGAGGCTGTCCTTGAACCTATGATCCTGCTGTCACAGCCTCCCAAGTACTGGGATTTCAGGCGAGTGCCACCATGCCCAGCTGTTTGTATTCTTGATGTTTGTCATTCTAACTGGGGTTAGAAGGACACTCAGTGTACTTTTGATTTGCATCTCCCTTTTTGCTAACATTCTTAATTCATCTTCCTAATCAATGAAGGACATATTGTGTCAACTTAGCTTAAGTAATTCCCATACTGTTTCAGTGTAAAGTCTGAGGGCTGTAATAGGATACTTCTTTATGGAATTTAGGTTTCAACTTACTAAAATTGAAGAAATTACCTTCTTGAAGCAAATTTGCATCAATTAAGGTACAGTAGGTTACAAACAACAGGAAGTGACTTAGGCTAATTGAGGTAAAGCAAATCTTTATTGAAGGTTTAGTGTAGAAATTCAGTGAATTAAACAGTTAAAACAACCAGGTATTAAAGAAAAGGAATTGCTACAAAGACCAGTTTCAAAAGAACATAATTTGGGTTTGGAGAGGTTTTATGTTTGGTTTTGGTTTGGGGGATATTTAAACTTTTTTGTTTTTGATTTTTTGGGGGGATTTTCTTTTGTTTTGTATTTATTGTTATTTTTTATTTTTTGAGGGTTTTTGCTTTGTTTTCTTTCTTTTAGGGGTGTGGGAGGGATTGCTTTTTTATTCCAAGCTCTCAGTACAGATTGTTGAACACAGATACATGGATACCTTTAGGTCAATTTTAAAAGCCAAATAGTGAAGAGTGAATCTGACCTGGCTGGGCTGATTACTTGACCATAGATGGAGTGGAAAGATACTCACTGAAAGAAATAAAAATTCCTAGTCAGATGAAAGCAAAAGCAACTACAACACTCTGCAGCCCTTGTGAGCTTGTGCAAACAGAGGTGTTCATGCATTTCCCACACAAATATATCCATGAGTTATAGAATGTTCAAGCCCGAATATGTTTCCAGATAACTAAGTTCGTCCATAGGTGTCTCAAATGCCACTGTGCAGTTTTAAGCCTTTATCATTTTAAAATGGTATAAGCTAAAACTTATGTAGAATGTCACTGAGCATAGATGACATCCTCCACCACAGTTGCTCCTGATTGTCCTGGTAAAATGTGGCACACGTTATGAAGAAATTAGCCATGAGAGTTGTGAGGAGCCCCAGAACACTGCACACATATCTGCCTGTGGAGACTTCTGGAAAAACTTTCTTGCTATAGTTGAGCTGTCTCAGAACACACTAAAAGAGTTCTGTGATTTCCTTGTGGAGAATAGTAGGAATAGAGAGAAATTAGTATTATGGGAAACAAATTTTCATACCTAGAGCAGTAGAACAGAAGATTGGTGACACTGTGGCAGGACTTTATGGGAAGAGAGTGCTAATGACAGAGGAGTTAGAAGAATCGTCTATAGTTTCGCTTCTCATATCATAGCTTCCCATACATTATTATATAACTTGGTGAATTGTCAATAATAATACTTAAATTTTCATTTTCTTCTTTATGTCTCTCTGATTTGGAATGGCAAGTAACAGCCTAAAGCTAAAATTTTTCTTTGGGAGTACAAATAACTAAAAGTGTAATTGATATTTTCCAAAAATCAGTAGCTTTTATACTTTAAAGTTATTAAGTTTAAAAGCACAAATTAATTTTTGGGAAATCTTATATGCATTTATTTGTATCAAATTATTTATTATATATGTTCCATCTATGTGTTTGGGTGGGTATAGTTATTTTGTGTTTCTGATAGGAAGTGCCTTTTCTCTCCCTCAATAGGAAGTCTGTCCTCTAGCCAAATAAAAGTCAGGTATGCAGCTTCTTTATTTTTTTAATTCAATTACATTTTTTATTGGTGCATTGTAATCTTACATCTTGATGGGTTTCAGGGTGGTAGAAGTATACCTGTTTCAGATGCCTAAGTCTTTCTTTTCTTTGCCTTCCTTTTCTTCTTCTCCTTCTTTTACTTTTCTTTCTTATCACATTTGTTCTTTAGCCGGGTCAAACTAAGATGGAAAGTGTGACAAATAAAGCCCTCACCAACCCCGTGCTGCACATGGTTTTCTCCAAGCTGGGGAAGACGTGGCAGCAGCCCATGCACCTGAAGCCCTTGTCCATGGCCACCAGCCATTCCAGTGTTTGGGCCTGGGGCCCTTGTCCAGAGGTGGAGGCTCTTCTGGGATTTCAGACTCCTCACTTTCCTCTTCGGCTGCGTCATCCCAACCTAACTCTTCAGTGAGGAGATCACGTGTTCTCACCTCAGAGCAGTTTACTTTGTGTGAATGGTCTCAGGAAAGGCAATTGTTTCCATTTTTCTCTTCTTCCTTGACAATGTTCCTTCTTCCTCCTCAGGTAGTATAGCCACACCCCTTTTCAGCGGGACATACATGTAATACACTTTTATGACTCTTACTTTTTCCTTCAGGTTGGAAGACATATGGGGCCTACTGGCTGAATCCAAAAGAAGGTGGGTACGTGGAATGGGGGGAAAAGACTCCCATTCCTTTAAATCCTTTATCCAAGGTGTCTCAGAGACTTTACCTGTTGGAGCAAATTGACTTCGTTTACTGATTTTTAGGAAAGAAAATTTCAAATAGAAAGAGGTAAAATGGCCATGAGAATCTCCCTGTGTGTCAGCCTGTGGAATGAGAGTGCATGCATCTGTGATGTTTCAGAACTCTGCATGTGGTATGTGTTATCTAAGGTGTGTACTTGGTACACCTATATGGGAAATGCGGTTGTGGTATACCTTGTAAAGTTATATACATATATACATATGTATGATGAATTTTTTAATGCTGGTAAGAGAATGACCGTGTGTGTGTGTGTTATGAAAGTACACAGTACATCTGGTAGCTGAAGTGACTTTTGGGTGAGCAAGTCTGCATATGGAAATGCTTTCTCTTCAGGACATATGAGTTATCTAGAGTTTGGTATAGCATTCCAGAGTTAAAACAGATTATCCATGTGAAGGGGTGTGAAATGTTTGTGGGATTATTGTGTAAAGGATGAATTTCTGAATGGTTGTATGCAGGTATGAGGGTAAAAGGGAGTAGCTACCTAGTGTTACTAGAGAATGGGTAAAATGGATGAAGAGAGGTGTTTATATGAAGGAATAAGTAAAAGAAAGGAGATATGGGTCATAGTTAATATAAAGAATGTAATGGGGGTGAGCTTCTGAGTGTAATGTGCATGAGCTTCAGTTTGTGTCCCTCTGAGGAATTTCTGATCAAATTCCCATACACACCTCAGCACTGTCTACTGCCTGACCCACAGCTGCCTCAGAGTTCACATGGAATTAGGTCTAATTAACTTTATCTTATTCTTGAAGGTACACTCCTTATTTCTCCCTCCCAAGTGTCCTCAGTCTTTGTCTCTCTGTCCTGTTTGCACAGGACAGTGTTGGGCTAGGAGCACAGTCCTACCCCCTGCCCAAGCTCAGAATCTCCCTTTGCATAGGCCTTACCTTTTTATCAATAAGATTGAGTTTGTCTGGAGAGGAGACACATGAGAAACATTCTGAGACAGAGGAGTTCCCTTCTGCTGCCTGGTTACACGTGGGGGCCATCATAGATGGCTCAGGAACACACCTTTTTTTTTTGTGGTACCGGGGATTGAACAGTGAAGAAATCTAGGGAGGCTGTGACTCACAAGACACTTTTTTTGTAGACGGATGGTGGGCCCAGCCTCCTCTAATCTGCTGAAGTGCTCGACAGGTCTTGGATCCTGTGTCCTTCCAAGGCCTACTTGTGTTTATCACCTTTGTACTCTTCTGAAGGAAATTCTTCACCTTACTTTACCTGCCTTTACCTTCCTTTATAGTGGAGATATTATTACTTAGGAGATAGTTTTGGTGAAGTTTCCTGCAACAGATCCCACCTTTTCTCAGAACCCTGAATCCCATTTTGGGGAGTTTACCTACCTCTGGAATACTCACTTCTACTAGTCCAGACTACAGCAGTTTCCTCTTCAGATATGTCTCCCTTCTCGACTCCAGAGGTGAAATGGATATGTTGATGTTCCTTTTTCTGGAGTTTGCTTGAGGACATTGGTGTTTTCCTGCTAGGGGTCTTCTATGATCTTTCTTTCTGGGAGAATGAGTGGATATTACCAAAAAGGCTTCTCTGATCCTACTGGTGGTGGTTGTGTGGTGGTGGTAGTATATGTGGTACAATGGCAGATTAGAGATGATGAAGTTCCTTAAATGGTATCTGGTCTGCATTTCAATTTCAGTGTACTTATTCCCAAGAGGTTGTTCTCAGGTGCAAAGAATTTTTCCTAGTGGCCTCAGATGCCTAAGTCTTGCTTTTCTTTGCCTCCTCCTCCACCTCCTCCTCCTCCTCCTCTTCTTCCTCCTCTTCCTCCTCCTCCTCCTCCTCCTCCTCCTCCTCCTCCTCCTCCTCCTCCTTCTTTTTCTTCTCTTTCTTACCCCATTTTTTCTTGAGCTGGGCAAAACTCAGATGAAAACTGTGACAACTGAAGCCCTCATTGACCCCATGCTGCACATGGTTTTGTAGGCTCTCCAAATTGGGGAGATGCGGCAGCACCCCATGCACCTGAAGCCCTTGTCCATAGCCACCAGCCATTCTGGTGTTGGGGCTCTGGGACCCTCGTCCAGAGGTGAAGGCTCTTCTGAGGTTTCTGCCTCCTCCCTTTGCTCTTGCACTGCATCATCCCCACCTAAGCTTAACTCCTTTTCACTCAGGAGATCATGGGTTCTCACCTCCGAATACTTTACATTGGTGTGGATCGACTCAGGATATGAAATGGTTTCGATTTTTTGCTTCTTCCTCTTTGGCAACGTTCCTTCTTCCTCTTCAGGAAGTATAGCCACACCCCTTTTCAGCCGGACATACATATAAAAAACGTTCATAACTCTTTCTTTTTCCTTCGGGTTGGGAGATGTAAGTGGCTTACTGGCTGAATGCAAATTAATGTTGACACCTGGGAAGGGGAAGAAAAACTCCTGTTCCTTTAAAGTGTTTCAAAAGCATCTCAGGGGCTGTACCAGATGGAGCACATTGATTTTGTTTATTGATTTCTTGGAAAGTAAATTTAAAATATAAACAGGTTAAATGGCCATGAGAATATCCCCGTGTGTGGGTCTGTGGCATGGGAGTGCATGTATATGTGATGTTTCAGAAGTTTGCATGTGGTATGTGTTATCTGAGGTGTGTACTTGGTACATCTATATGGGAAATGAGGTTATGGTGTAACTTGTAAAACTATATATATATTGTGATACATATATGTTGAATATTTCTAGAGCTGGTAAAAGTGACTGGTGGTGAGGTTTTGTTTGTGCCTGTGTTTTTGCATGTTGTGTATGTGTATTTTTCACTATGACAGGACACAATACATCTGAGTTTTTCTTTTGTTAAGTCTTTGTATTGGGGCTCTATACATTTGTTACAGCTACTTACGAGTGAATGGATTTTGCCAATTTTTTGGTAAGTTTATGGTGTTACCCAATTTTTATTGATTTATGTTTAGTACCTGAGGTTGAATCCAGAGACATTCTCCTGTGATCCCTTTTTATATTTTTATTTTAAAACAGGGTTTTAAAAAATTGCTGCATGAGGGCCTTGAATGTGATCCTCCAGTCTCAGCCTCCCAATGTATGTTTCTGGTACTAAGGTTTGAACCTAGGGCCAGCCACCACAGCCTAGGGGTTTTTCCAAATTTCAAGAATTTATATCTTCCCTGAATTCTTACCTTTATGGAAGATTTATGATGTTATCCATCTAATATTTCTTTATTTTTGGTAACTCTTATTTGTAGTTTTATATGGTTATTTCATCTTCAACAAATCATTAACTATAAGATACTCTTATGGATGTTTTATTGATAGTTCATGAGTTCTTCTAAATTTTCAACTGTCAGATATTACTGGGGTAATACTAGAAAGGGTTGATTTTTTGTTATTTTCTTTTAGGCTTGAATGACAATACAGCAAGTGAGGATACTGTGACTGTTAATTCTACCACCTCCCCCTAATATATGACTGTCTTACCCCAGAATATATCCACAGAATCCCTCCCTTCAACCACAAAGAATGAAAAGATGTGTGTTATGAGGTCCTGTTCTTGAAGCCACAGATAGAGGTAATACTGGAAGAAAGGAGAGGGGAGAAAGGGAGTATGACTGGGTTCAAAATAAACCTAACTAGTAGTGACTGAGCAAATATGCTAAGCTGGATTTCTTCACATCCTCTCACATTCTCACTGTACTGGTCTAGACTTTGCTGTTCTGTCTTCTCCTGGCCAGCATTGGAAGTAGTATAAAAAAAGGAGTTGCACGTGACGTACTTTGTTTTACCTGATGGTTCTTTTGCCTCCTGGGTATTTGCCCTGGTATTGCCCTCCAAAGAGTCCGCAGGATGTAGAAAATGTTCTTGGAATTGTGGGATTCCTAGAAAATGAATCAAAGATGATGGGGACACAGGAGAAACTTAGTTCATTCACTTGTTCAGAATGAATATTCTGAATATCATGTGTTTAGCTCTAAGAATAGATATGGCCCATGACCTTGTAGGAAATAAATTTTGTGTCCTACTGAAAATTCACCATGGATGTACTCTACATTGTCATTGGATGTTGGTATTTGGATTGGACCTCATTCATTTGGATTGGACGGCATGCCATCCTCTAAACTACATTCCTAATTGGTGTCAGAATGTATATTGACTTCAACTACTTTGCCGAGTTTTTCTCCCATATATCTGCTAACATTGAGACTAGAGGCCCTCACACTCCAGTTCTGCATTTACAGGGTGCAATTTTAGACAGAGAAGAACCAGAATTTCTGAACAAATGGCAGAGACATCTATTGGCTCCATTCTTTTCACTTACTACCATACTTTTTCCCAACATAATTCTACACACCTCCACACACACTTAGTGTTTTAGTTATCTCTAGCATGGATAGGGAAACCATATATTTCTGTACTCTGTGCTTCTATGTAAATCTTGCCCCCATGCTCCTCACACCCAGCAATCATGGCTGAGCTATTTTGCATTATTTGCCTTCCTCTACAATGTTCAGTCTT
Source organism: Glis glis (assembly GCA_004027185.1). Taxonomy (NCBI): domain Eukaryota; kingdom Metazoa; phylum Chordata; class Mammalia; order Rodentia; family Gliridae; genus Glis; species Glis glis. The sequence continues at coordinate 18,550 of PVJS01033828.1, forward strand.
TTCTTCTCTGTGTCTAATAAGTCAGACACTCAATATTTCAATGAAATAACTGGTAAATTTTTATTCTAGAAGAGGTTAAATATTTATGGTCTTCATATATCACTACCCTGATTTAAAATGTTGAATGTGCTTGCCACCCACTATCTGATTGTTGAAGCATGTCATGAACTCTCATGATGTTCCTGGCTGGTATATTATGGGCACTTTGCAAAAAAATGGTACATGAAAAATGTGATGCTCTGTGTCTATTAGTTCATAATGAGTTGGTTAAAATTCTTTTAAGTATGATGTTTGATTGGTGTTTGCAAATGTGAATATGGGAGGAGTTTTGATTGCAACAGAATTATATATATATATATATATATATATATATATATATAGTGTGTGTTAGTATGACATATATTTTTGTATTAATTCCCTGTCTTATGATTAAGGATTTGTTTGTGTTTGCATAGTTCATTGTTATGTGACTTAGCTGTGCAATGTAATAATCTCATTAAGACTAGATCAATTAGTCTATTTGTGAAATATAAGGATGTGAATACTAGGAAAGCATTGGGATGTAAAAATCCAAGTATAAAAGAAAATTTTGAAAATATATGACTCCATGAAGAGTTAAGCAGACAAGGGTGCAAAAAAGAGTATGCAAGACTAAGTAAATAATAATATGATTGCATTTTAAAAATACAATTATGAAGGACAGAGTTCTGAAAGAGTTAATATGGAGCACACACATTAATGATCTCATGAAGCAGGAATGTATCACTCTAGTAAAACACATACAGCAGAATATGCAGAATATCACTTTTTTCTCTCAGTAATAAAAGCAACCCAAATGCCCAGGAAAGGAAAATTAATGAAGGGGTTATTTTTATTCATTCAATGGGATATTCATGGCAGCGAGTGTGAACAAACTATGGTAATTAAAACATGGATGAATTTCACAAATATAATGATAAGTTTAAGGACATAAAGTATATATTTTATACATCTATTTGTACAAAGTTTACCAAACAGTGAATCAATCAATCTAGGGTCATTTAGAAGTCAGAGTAATTATTTGTATTTGGATGATTGGGACAAAATTAAAGTATAGGGAATTCATAGGTGTGTCAAAGGTGATATCATGCGAAATGAATATCCAGAGTACCAATGGGTCTGTGTAGGGATAAGTGTGAAAATATTGGCTATGAAATATATGGATGTGATGTGTTTTTGGACTGGGCATCTCTATAATGGGTCTCAAATCCAGCTCTTCAGAAGCTTACCACATTGGACTTGTTTTGAAGTTGTCAGTGCTTTCACCCCTTCCTGACAATCCAACATGCTCACTCCTGGCTCCCACTGACATACTGAACATGTGTCTCTCATCATACTCTTATCCCCTGATCACTCTTCCACCATTTCCTGAGCAATAACCAGACCTCCTCTGATCTCCCTGAGCGTCCTCCAGTCCTCTCATGTGCTTTCCTTAGGCATTTCTTGCTTCTACTGATTAAAATTATGTGGAGGAGCATTTTTACTTTCTATTTGGACTGTACATCCTACTATCAAATTATGGGCAGAACCATTCAGATCATCTCTGGAATATGCTTACAATCTAGCTTCCCTCTGTACCCTGTTCAATAGTCCTTCCATACCTGCTCCAATGAGATCATTTTCTTCTGATGAACTTAGAGTTCTTTCTGGTTTCTGGTCTTGAGATAAGTAACATTCATGTAAATCCAGATGTCCTAAAAAGTTAAATGAATATAAGAAATGTACCTGTTGCTCAGTGTTTATGTCTATTTTTCTATTTTTAAGTAAACAAGAGTCTCCTTTTTTAGATGTTCAGTGAACACCCATGGTTTAAATCCTCATAGATAACACAAAGTGGTTCCTACTCTAAGACTTCCAAATGTAGACTAATCATATGACAATACACATTATGGATTACTATATTTGTACAATGCAGTGTTTTTAAATGGAGCAGACACTGCTATCTACTTTCAACATGGATATATTACTACATTATATTTACTAAGCTCCTTGTAGTCATCACTGACCATGGGATTAAGTTTTACAACAATGAACCATGACTGGAAGTGTCAGGTGCCACTGCCTGGCACGGTCACACAAACATCTGTACTTCTCCATGCTCTTTACTTCTCTAGCTGACTGGGATGCTAATAACCCCAGGAATCTTTGAAGTGCTACCTTGAATATGTATTAATTTTACTGAAGGTGAAATGAAGTCAAATCTTCAGTCTTCTCTACAAGGGACCATGAGAACACACAAGCCCTAAACTGTTGGAAATATCAGTTTATATTTAAAAATTGGAGCCAGTATTCGGAATGTTGGGGTTGGCTCCATTCTATCTTCCTCCCACCATTCCACCCTGGACCTCCCTCAAAATACTTATTTGTTTACAGTTACTCTCCATGGTAACAGCAACCCTTTGGTTTCTCATGTTTCTCTAAAAAACTGTATTTTACCTCAGTTCTGCCACCATGGATTAATACTGATTTGTGTGAGTGTGTGTGTGTGTGTGTGTGTCCTTTTTTCTTTACATTTCCAATAAGAGCTCAACACATACATCTTCATAATAGAAACAAAATCATTAGTTTTTTCTGAGGGAATAAAATCTATATGACTTACACTCACCCCTGTACAACTAGTTTTTAAGTTTCAAAGTGTTTTCAGTGTACCCTCAAATAAGACATTTACTTCATTAGAAGGAAAGAGAATTATTTAAAAACTTAGAACATTTGTGTGTGTGTGTGTGTGTGTGTGTGTGTGTATGTGTGTGTGTGTGTTTGTGTGTGTGTCTGTGTGTGTTGTACTTGAGATTGAACCCAGGAGCATTATATCTCTGAGCTTCATCACTACATCTTTTTTTCTTTCTTTCTTTGAAACAGGATCTGGCTAGATTGCTGAGAGTGCAGCTACCTTGCTGAGGCTATCCTGGAACCTGTGGTCCTCCAGTCACAGCTTTTCACATTTTGGAACTCAAGGTGTGCTTTAAAGGTAACATCATTTACTTCCCTAATACCCTTACAAAGACATCAAATGAAAGACAGTGACTTTGTGTCGGTAGCCTGAGTCAAGCTAGATAGCAGATCTGGATCATTTGAATCTTCTTTTTAGTCTCAGATTACCTTTCTCAATAGTACCTTAGGAAGAAGACACACATACATCACTCTCTCCTTCCTTCTCCCCTTTAGTCACTTCTCTCTCTCTCTCTCTCTCTCTTTTTTTTTGTTTTTGCTCTATCCTCTCCTCTATCACATACTAGAAGTCCTCTCTTTTCCCTTTTTAGAAGGCAATTCCTCCCAGGCGTGGTGGTGCACGCTTGTAATCCCAGTACTTTGGGAGGCAGAGACCGGAGGATCCG